>KQ962874.1:0-13075 GCA_001563735.1 Leucoagaricus sp. SymC.cos
ACGAGCGAGATATCGACAGAACGAGGTCGAGGCTAGGCTCCAGTTGAACGGAAAATGTTGTGACGTTGACGTCGTGACGCTTGTGTGATTGCACGCGTCTGATTGGACGACGCACTGGGTGTTTCTGAGCTCGATCAGTCTCTTCCACCGGGCTTCTGCAGACCTCCATGACCGCCACGACCGCCATGCCCTCCACAAAAAAAGACACGGATGTCACTTCTTCCACTTTGTCTTGCATAGCCTTCATGGCAACAACATGCTGTACTTGAAGAACCTGTCAAGAATGCCGGATGGAGTCGACGAAAAAACTGATTAACGCATGTCGTTGTCTTCGACCGTGATGCTACCATCTTCTCTCCAGCAACGCTCGACTCCCCTCTTCTCTCCAACCCTATATCGTGTTAACTGGTTTCTCTCCCTTGTGGCATTCTTAGAGTATTGGCTAATGCCCAAAAATTGTAATGGAATTGTCCGGCCTGAGTTCAATATTAAACAAGTAATCGTCTAATGAGATTGACAAGGGCAGCATCGAGACCTGATATAAAATATTTCAATCTGGCCTGTCCATCAATCATCTACCACAAACATGGTCCCCGCGTCGTTCTCATTCTCTGTATTGCCAATCTGATAATCGATTTTTTTCAATAGATATTGAGCGCAAATTTCAGGCTCTACTTGACTAGAATCCGTCCTCGCCCACCTCAACATCGACTCATCTCCCTTCCCCTGCTTTTGAAACAATTTCATGTACCCATGGAACGACACCACAGATACTATTTCACCATCGCTCGTGCGCTCACTGCCCACCTCCGAGTCAAAGTCGACGGACCCTAAACCTCTCCCACATGTCAAATTTATTGAACGGCCCGTGCTAAATATAGGGGTATTTCTGGTGTGGCTTGCAGCTATCACGATCATAGTTCTCCTGTGTTACCTCGTTACGAATGAACTAGAGTCGACAAACGACATTTCAATTTTGGTGTACAGTGAGGAAGCAACCCCCGTTAACAGCATAATGTTCAGGTCATGCATCTCAGATCTCACTATTGTGATACTCATTGGCTGATCAAAAAATGATGCATGGCCTCAAGGGCTTCGATTGTCAGAAGCGCCTAAGGCTGTGGGCAAGCAGGCGAACAGGCGCCTCGTGCTGTGGTCCTCCTTATTCCAAACCCTCATCATGGTACATACCATGGAGTCTAGCAAAAGGTATCACCCCTATTCCTTATCCCATGTGCGTTTCTAGCCTACTGGCCAATTATTCCGTGTCTCTCAACTTGACCCTGTTCTGAACAGCAGCAGCTGCGAAATCAACACAAACACAGCGACGTGAGCTCAAATGACAGCTCAGCTTCAGGGCGTAAAAACCAACTTGAAGATTTGACCTCTGAGAACATCGCGCAAACCACCGACGCCGATGCTCTGTTCGGTGCTCCATCGACTTTGGACATGTGTGAGTGCTGGAAATGGATAGCTGCAGTGCCGCGTACTTATTTCGACTCGCCAGCAATGCACCGTACCGTTTATTACCCCAAAACACAATCCCGACAATGTTTAACGACTTCCCCATATCCATCCAATAACACGTGGGCGCATCCAGTGGATATCCCTCGACATGACTTGCCTCTACACCCTTCCGCCTGTGAACAAGTCTCATCAGCTGCGATCACTGATTCCTCAGACTCAGCTTCGGGACGGACCTTTCAACCACCACCGCTTCCGATTCAGACATTCAATGCACCCACCGATTGTGAGTGAGACTGAATAAACGACGTAATATGTACTGAACATTTTCGTGCTGCCTACAGTACCAGCTACAGAAACCGTCAGATCTTCAATGAATCCAATGAATACGAGCCTCTTTCCTTTTGAACGATATCGTGATCCCGATAACCCTTCACGCATCAAGCTTCCAACCCCGTGGTCGTCATCATCTCGTCATGGTGCTCCGATGAATTCGACTCGATACCACCATACAAACATAACTGGTCACTTGCCAAGTCCAGTTCGGCTCGCTCCCCCTGGTCAAACAATCCCAAGGATGGCGTTATCCCCTCCCCCTCAAGCCCTCATACACTTCCCAGATATGTCCAACAGTGTGATACTTGGTCCGTTGCCTCTCAACACGGTGTACAGTACATCTGCCAGTTGTAAGCTTTGCCCGACTACTGGGCGCCTTGGATATCATACTGACATACTGTCCATTAGTGACGCGATCAATCAGTCCTGTTATATCTGAACAACAGCCTCGCTTTACCCATATGCCCCATGTTCAGAATTCCACTGCTCAAGATCTCGTTGAAGCGGATCACACTACGGGATCAAGGCCACAACCCGGGTACTCCGATGGACTCTCACTGTCAGGGAATCAGCGTGATGGCACAGCAAACCCTCGTGAGCTCATATCTTCACCCAAATATTAAGGCTTCTAGACTAATCTGATTGACACACCAGTAGCACAAGAATTACTCGGATTTGACAATCAAAATCACAATACAGGCGTCTCACGCACCTCGCCAAACCCTATTCAAGCTCCTAGTTCCTCCGTGCACTCTCAGGAAGAATGGAATGCAGCCTCAGAGACGCCAACTGGCTTGGGCATCTTCAACAATGCCCGTGATTTTGTCATCAAAGATCCAATCTTCATTGGAAGAGAAGGCGATATATATGACACCTGTAAGTAGAGAATAAAGCTCAACATGGCTCACAAAGCTGACAATATTTGGTAGTTATGAAGGACTTTGCTAAACACACAATACGCGGGGCAGCGGTTGACTCGTCTGCACGCGATCCTCCTCCTCGGTGTCATCCAGGCACTCGATTATCGACAATTGATGAAACACGTGCTCTCTACATGGCATGCCCACCTCCTAAGCGACTAGCGTGGATTGTTGGTCCTGCTGGTGTGGGCAAGTCAGCAATAATGCAGACAGCCGCCGAGACATCACCGAACTTGGGTGCTGCACTTTTCTTCTCTGTCAATGGACGCAACGACTCAACCAAGGCCATCGCAACTCTTGCATACCAACTTGCAACGAAATTCTCCCAGTACCTTGACTACATCCGTGTGCGTCTGACTAAAGACCCAACCATCTTCGACAAAGCAATACCTGTCCAATTCAATGAATTCATCACCGAGCCGTTTGCAAACCGCCGCATCTATCGCGGAACACAGTCGTTGATCATATTCATTGACGGTATTGACGAATGTGATTCTATTCCTGCGCAGTGCGAGTTATTGGAGCTCATTTCCGATTTTATCACTCGACATTCATCCACCCCTCTCCTATGGATCACCGCAAGTCGACCCGAGCCCCATCTTACCTGGTTCTTTGATTCTCTTGATGCTGAGCTCTACAAGAAGACAGAGCTTTTTGTTGACTCTGATCAGAGCCGTGCAGATGTCGAGAAGTATCTCCGCGATTCATTCTCCAAGATCCATTCCAAATCCCCTTCCCTTCGCTTTCGTCCTCAATGGCCCACTGAACTGCAGCTCATAAAAATCATCACTGCGGCTCGAGGTCTCTTCGCATATGGGAACACGGCTGTCCGCTTTGTTGATGATCCAGAATATGGCAACCCTGAATCACAGCTCCGATTACTCCTCGAGACAATTGACAATATGCCAACAACACTATGTGATGAGCTGAATACGGATCCAATGGCTCCACTATATGCTCTTTATGACCGAATCATGTCTTGTATCCCCAAACGGACATTTCTCAGCACGGTTAACCTATTGTATTTTGCTGGAATTTTTCCCAACTCGGGCAATAATGGGTATGAGCTTGGACTTGCAGCTCAATGGCTCCGCATGACTCCTGAGATTGCATATGGGTGTCTCCACCACCTTCACTCTGTCCTCTACATTCCACCCACACCTGAAGATGCAACCGACGAGTGGGTAGAGGTTCATCATAAGTCATTCAAGGACTACCTCGCGAAGAAGTATCCTAGGGCCAAAAAAGAATTCGAAAAGGTTGCACTTGATGCAGCAGTTGCCATTCTCAAGGAGATCTCACAGAGTATGTGCCAAATTCCTTGTCATTCCCAAATTTATTAACATGATGTCTGCCTTGATATAAGAGAGGAATGTAACCGATCCTCAACCATGGGAGTGTCTTATGTTTTATTGGCCAAATCATGAGCTTAAACAAGAACTGTATTGTTGGGCTAGTGGTACTATTCAATCATTAAAACTAACTTGCAGTCGGACAATTTCTCGGGACTCTGACACCATCCAGGCACTGTGAGTCATGACCCCGTATATGATTGACTCGGAGTGGCTACCACTCGAGCCATCACTGGACACTTGGTTAACAGTGCGTTGATTCTTTCATCCTGGCTAGAACATTGAGGTCTGATTTTCAAGTACCCTCCATAACTGTAATTCATCATCTAGGAGGATGTGACAGTTGTCCATGTTTTAAAAGAACTCCGAGTTTTTCAACCCGCTCAAGTCAGTAATCTCGACCTCGATCGCATATGGGAGTCTCGGGAGGATTTTCACGTTCTCTATTTGTCTAAGTATCCTTCCCAAGTGTCGCCACCCATGCAAGTGCAAATAGTGTGTGATAATGATTATTTCGGCAATGTACGTGATTTGTGATTTTTGCGTGTGAGGAGGCTTTGAGTCGCTGATGTCTTTCTTAACACAAGCATGAGTGGGAAACCAGCGTCAAGAAAGGGAATCACTACCTCACAATGAGGACAATGTTTGGGGGCAAATGTTGTTGTTGCGAGAGGATCAAGAACGATTTAATGAATGCTCAGGCAAACACACCAGACACCATAGTCGCCACTTGGACCAGAGGTGATGGTTGGGGACTGGTTGTCTATGACTTTGTTGACCCGGACAATCAAGAAATCAAGTGGAGATATATCATGCCATGCACTCCCCCTAGGTTGTAGACCCGTAGTACAAATTATGCAGCAATTATTATCATCACTTTTATAAAGCCTCAATGCGATAAGCCATACTTATTGAGTCTGAAGATGTTGGACATGCCAGCAAACCCTGAGGTTGAAATCATGGAATAGTCACACATTTGTCAAGAGATAAATAATATCATTGGGGTTGAATACAAATTAAATAATATGATGTGGTATTGTATTCGAGCATTTATTGTAGCTGCTGAGAGGAAAAAGAATATCCATACACAAAAGCAGTGCATTTAGCACTCAGGTGTCATCATCACTCAACATCCACCTATGTTTCGATTTGTGGCTAGTGTCATTACTGCCAGGTTAGGTCATGGACGAAATGTCAATGCAGGTTTTGGTAAAATTGAATGGGCGGTGCTGTCAACTAGTGTGCCTCCTGTCACTGTTTGCAAGTTAACCTGAATGGCACAGTAATTAAATGGCACTGCATCGAAACATACAGGCTACCTTTATCCAGCATAGAAATCTTGTATAGTGATGAAATATGTTCATTTTGTAGAACAACAACATAAGCAAGTATCATAGTCAGGATGCCTGACAAAATGGGAAGGACGAGTTGAAGAAAGACATGACACCAATAGCTGAGTCCTTTCTTTCTCAGTGGTCATGGGGGGCAATGATGGACATTGGAACTTGGGAGGGCAAGGTGTGATTGAGACTTGTATGTGGTTGATCGTGCTATTGAAAGGTATTTGAGATGCTAGGTGGAGATTAAGAGTGTCCTTTCACCACTCTGATATTGTGTCAAAGATGCATGAGCCAAATTGAATGGTTGAACAGTGATTGAACATTCATGTGTGTCTAATTGAGTGTTTTGAGGGGGGGGGCATCATAAGTCTATTGGGTACAATTAGTCTTGGTGTGGCGATCATTGGAACAGACTTGTTAGATGTGCTAAAGGTGTAGGATGAGTTCGATAATGAGGGGCTAGGGCAGGAACTGCACAAATTGACCCAAGCCAAGGGCATACAGATTCCACCAGGAGAAGGAGAAACTTTTCTTTCAATGAGATGATCAGTTTTAATGATGAGGATTCATAACTGGATGTGAATGCAATTGTTCCAATCAAGTCTTAGTATTTGGAAGAATAGTACTATCACATAGCCATATACCAACTCTCAAGTGACACACCCTAGACATCTTACTTTGGCTCATTGACTACCAATTTCTGTTTGCCTCTGTCAATGCACGATCTCTTGGATTGTATCATCCAATGCAGATATTCCCAGTGAAACTGTAAATAACCCACTCAGTACATCTCATTGAGAGAGATTTGCCACAATGTCACTTCCTTTGTTCTTCCTGCTATTGACTGCACCTGAATGAGAGAACGTCAAAATATCTTCTGCTAAATTAAGGGGAATGGGCCTAACTTGAAGAGTCCAGAGCAACTATGTTCCAATTTTCAATAGCCGTACCAAGATCTCCATGAGTAGGGGTTATAATGACAGTTTCCCATCCCAGTACAACCTATGAAAAGCGGATTGAGGCTGAGGATAGGACTATTCACAAGACTAGTGCTTGTGTTGACACAGTGCAAATGGAGGAAGTTAGTCAAAGATCAACAGAAGGAAGGGGTGCTGATCTGTTAGAGCTGCTGTTAGTGATGAGAGCTTGAGAACGCATATGTTGGATGCTCTTGATACTGGGCCATACATTTGAATAAGTGTCATGAATTAAGCATGGAAGGATACTGTGTATCACTGAGCCATAGATTGTGCTGGTTGTTTCAGTGGAGGTAATGTTGTGAAATTATACAGTTTGAAGTAAGACATTGACACTGTGGTAGTTGTTGATGAGGAGAAAATTGGTGTTCAAGTCATTTCTAGGCTGTTTCATCATCAGATTAGACTGTTGGAAATTGAAGAACCACAATACCAGATTGAAGACATCTTTCCCTTTGTGGAAAGTTGGTCAATTCCTCTGCTGCAGGCTTTCTGGCTGCTGATACATCATCTGTTCTTACACTGTGACCATCATGAAGGGTAATGAAACATTGGGGAGGCAAATAGCTATTAAGCCTGGCCTACAGGTAATTAGTGTGTTGAGAAGAATCAGAGTATCTGGCCTGCATGAGAATTCCCTCTGAGATGATCCATGTATGCATCATGTGGGACACGACCATGACGAGCTGACTCAGATGTTAAGAATTCTATACTGTCTCCTAAATCAATAATAATACAAGGTCACAAAGTCACTAGACATATTCTAGTACAGTTTCACTGATTTCTGTACACCAAATCAATCAGCCATTGAGACCCTCATAGTGCCATATTCTATAAAATATGCCGAGAGAACATACATTGATCAACCATTTGCATTGTGTTACTCACTAATCACTTACCTTATCACACACAGTGCTGGTGTCATGAGATGTCTGAGCACTCAAACTCACCCCAGTCAAGAGAACACAGACAAAGATGGGTGTTTATGGGCTGAGGAGAGATAAGGTATACTACTTCTACTTGTGAGGCCATGATATGAGCCAGATAGAGGAGTTGAGGGACAATTAATCATTGTGGGTGTCTATATGGATGTCTTGAGAGAGGAAAGATAAGACTATCAGTGACATAGAATCGAAGTGGGGCAATTCTGAGATAGAAATATTCTGTGTACCAGAAAGTTCATCTTTATCTGAGGGGAAGGGATCATAGAGAGCTAGGGGACTGCACACCTGTGATGTCAAACTTGAGGGAGCATGGGTGTGAGGAGTCATTGGTCAGATCAGACATGGCAATGGCAGGTACTAGATAAGCATAAATCACCTAACCTTGAGCTTCCTGTTTGAACAACTGATTGTTCACATAGCCAAGCATTTGGGTTCCATGGAAGAGTGAGGTGTTGAAGGAGAAAGGGTATAGATTCAATAACAAAACTGTAAGCAGTAGGGTGTTAGAGATAAAATATCAGTACAGTGTGTGGCTGAGGTGATATTGTGCCACTTACAGCTGTGAGAGGAAGAAAACAGCACAAAGCGATTATGTATAATTCAATCCTTGCAGTGAGCACTCACCAGAGTGAAGGCTTGAATATTGGATGCCCAAGCAGTTCTTTGAATGCTAACATTAACTGAGAGTATGTTGCCTTACAGCATGTGAGATCCAGACATAGTCAAGTATAGCTGGTTTGACATAGCTGGGGTGGTTGATGGAAGGGGGCAAGGGCTAAGTCAACTGAGAATGTGACATCTGTGTCTGATTCCCTGTGACTGTACACATTTGATTGGGCACTTCCCTCTGCTCCTCTTTGATGCTTCACAATAATGCACTTACAATAGAACAGCTCTCATATACAGCTTGTGTTGCACCAAAGTTGTAGCCCAGTGATAGCTTGATCAATGTCCTGCTCTCTCCTTCTCTCGCCTTCCTTCCATTATTGGACAGGTGAGTAGCCACCAGATGTTCTCTTCAAACACATGCTGACAATCCCCTATGGCTTCACAGCAATATCCTGGAGCTACCCAGCTCTTCCTCACCACACACAAAAGTCATCAGCATATCCACAAGATGTCACTCTTAGAAATATCTGCTCTCATCTTCTGCCTTGTGACTGTCCCCTCTCCTCAGCACTTTTTCCTTGTCTTATTTCAACCAGCCCAATACCTTTGCTGCATGATAGCATGAGTGCCACTTCAAGCTTCAAGCATCAATCCCGACACCATATGCAATATGCACTGTGATCAGTTGGGCCCAAGCACAGTCTTCACTTTGTTAACACCCATGCTGCCCTCATGATTCAAATCCAGCTCACAGTCATTACCAAACACCTCTTGGTATCACTAGGGCACAGGTCTACCTTTCAAATCTTCACAATAACCAATTGTTTGCCTCATACAGTGTAAGGAACTGGCTTTCTTACATATGGTCCAAGCTAAACACTTTTTCTGCCAGATACATGTTTCAAACTGTCGAGTTTTGATCTACAAGCTTGTCTTATCAGATAGAGAAATTGAGGGGAAGTCTGAGCAACCTAGATAGTTGGAGTGGTGTATATGCTCATGTTTCCAATTGTTTGATGCTTTGTGACACATCCTTTATATCAGTTTTCAGGATATATTGCATCTCGTATTCATTTTTTTGCTGGTTGGCAGTGACTGTGTGTGGAGATAAACTGTGGGCTTCAGAAGGGATTGCTAAAGGGTATTGTAGCCATTAATGCCTTCAAGCACTCGCTGTTGCATGTGGTGCTGGAATAATCAGGTATCTATAGTACATTGGAGCATTTGTTTTGGGAGGAATCTGGAGGAGAGTCTGGGTTGATATGGGTGTCAAGGTTCACACATATACTTGTTGGGATTGTAGGTCAATGGAGATCTTGGTCTCAAGATATACATTCATACTGGAATTGGTCAACACTCATATTCAATACCTTGTGTTTGAAGTAATCATGGCTATTGATACTTATATAACCTGCAATGGCACCATCTAGACTTTTATATCTGTTTTCCACCACACTACCCATCTCTCACCTTCACTTACACTTTTGATGCCAGATGATGTGGTTGATGCTGATGGTACCCATCTAGGCCTAACATCCAGTTCTTACTTGCAGAAACTCATAGCCTCCCTAACACCTATTCTTCTAAATCTATTTATCTACTCTGATTTATGCTCGACAGGCTCTCACTCCTCCATTTTTGCTGAAGGAATCCCACTTGCAGGATTCGAGGTTTCTCAAATAATCACAACATCAATCCCACTCCTTTTTCATTCTCTTTTTTTGTCACTCCAATTAGTGCACACTATTATCATTGCATTTTGAAATACTATGACAGTCAATCAAGGACTGGTTCATATAATCTCTCTGAAGATGGATATGACTGGATTGTTGTCAAACATTCAAATTTTGTCTCAACATTGGAGATAAGGGGATTTGGCTGTATTGGAGCAGGGTTCATTTTTGTGTAGAATCCCAGGTTCACAAATGTGTTAACTTTGCAATGTGTATGGAAGTCTGATAATTCAGCTGGAATGTCAATGAATGCCAAAGAATATAACATTCAAGTTGTGATGCTTCTGTGAATGCACACATGTGATTGAAAGATATGCTACAGTGTTTGAATTTGATCAGTCTCTTTTCTACAGACCTCTATGACTGCCATGCTCTCTGTAATTTTGAAAGAGGACCTGGATGTCACTTTCTCTCTTTTTATGGTGGAGTCTTCATACCAGTTACTTACTGTACTTGAAGAACCTGTCAAGAATGCTAGACAGTGTCAATGAAAAAAAAAAACCAGTTTCAGGACAGGACTCACCTGTGGGGACTTGAGTGTCTGATATGATGGGCTTGATGAATCAAAGTGAGTAGATCTGTCTAGAGTAATGGGTCTTTCCTGATCAAGACTACTGGCACCCCAATGAAACTCTCTTCTCAACAACAGCAGAGCTGTTTTTGAATCATCTAGTTGTCTACTCTTCAACAAGGTGAGTTATGGCTTTTTGTAGGTGAAATGCTGTTCTTGACAGAGAGATCCTAGCATGTCTAGCATAAGAATATAAAGCTCCCTGACAGCCAAGCTATTCTCAAATGTCTTCACATTACCCTTTTGCCTATCAAAGTCATCTAGAACCCATGCCATTGTCTTCAACCATGATACTACTATCCTCTCTCTTACAATACTTGGTTCCCCTCTTCTTTATGGTTCTGTATTCCATTTCAAGCAGATTTCTCCACCTTGAAACATTCTTGAAGGAGAGATTGAAGTCCAAAAATTATTGTAGAGCTGTCTAGTGTGAGTGCATTGAATTTCATTATAAAACAAGCGACCGTCTAATGAGAACAATAAGAGCACCATAGAGACCTGATATGAAACATCTCAGCCTGGCCTGTCTGACAATCATCTACCACAATATGGTCACCCACGTCATTCTTGTTTCCATACTATCAATCTGATAATCAATTTTTTTCACTGAATATTGAGCCCAAATTTCAGGCTCTACTTGACTACAATCTATCCTCACCTATCTCAACATTGACTCATCTTCCTTCCTCTAGTTTTGAAACAATTTCATGTATCTGTGAAATGACATCACAAATACTATTTATATTATTTCATCATCACTTGTGGGCTCACTGCCCCTGGGCCCTCAATCTCTCTTACATGACAAATTTGTTGAACAGTTTGCACTGAAAATAGGGGTATTGCTGGTGTGGCTTGTGGCTATCACAATCATAATTCTCCTGTGTTACCTTGTTACAAATAAATTAGAGTTGACAAATGACATTTCAATTTTGGTGTACAGTGAGGAAACAACCCCTATTAACAGCATAATGTTTTAGTCATGCATCTCAGATTTCATTATTGTGACACTCATTGACTGATCAAAAATATGATGCATGACCTTGGGGGCTTCGATTGTTGGAAGGCTGTGGGCAAGCAGGCAAAAAGTCTTCTCATGCTGTGGTCCTCCTTGTTTCAAATCCTCATCATGGTATGTACCATAGAGTCTAGCAAAAGGTATTGCACCTCCTGACCTCAAGTGTGTTTCTTGCCTACTGGTCAATTATTTCTTGTCTCTCAATTTGACTCTGTTCCTAACAGCAGCAGCTCCAAAATCAATACAAACACAGCGATGTGAGCTCAAGTGACAGTTCAGTTCCAGGATGTAAAAACCAACTTGAAGATTTGGCCTCTGAGAACATGGTATAAACCACCACCCCCTTATCCCCCACTGATGCTCTATTTGGTGCTCTATCAACCTTGGTCATGTGTGAGTGCTGGAAATAGATACTAACAATGCCACATACTTATTTCAATTTGCCAGCAATGTACTGTACCATTTATTACCCTGAAACACCACCCCAACAACATTTAATGACCTCTCCATATTCATCCAATAATAACACATGGGCATATTCAGTGGACATTTCTCAATATGACGTGTCTCTATACCCTTTCATTCATAAACAGGTCTCATCAGCTGCAATCACTGATTCCTTAGACTCATCTTCAGGATGGACCTTTCAACTACTACCACTTTCATTTCAAACATTGAATAATTGTGAGTGAGACTGAATAAACAATGTAATACATATTGAATATTTTCATATACATATGTTGTCCCACCCAATCATAAAGAACAACATATTTTAGTCTAGTCTCCTGGAGTCAGACTCTTAGTGTGTCTTTTTGTGATGTTGATGGTGACACACTTAGTAAGAGTCTGATTTCAGACATGCCCCAAAAACTATACCATAGGATTTCATGACCAAAATTGCCATATAAGGTGATTTTCTGAAGCACATGAGCAAACAAACAAAGCTGTGACACACACATCAGTGATTAATGTGCTTGACTAATTAGCCATGTAGCACACCACTGATGATGAGTGCCCATTCTGCTGCAATGAAGTCAGGAATGGGGTGCTTTCATCTTGACTCTTCCACTTCTACAACGCCACTCCACCAGATGACTCTAACCTCAAATACACAGGTCAGCACACAATCCCTGATCACTGAATCAACCACCCTTCCTTTCCTGTTCACCAACATCCTTTTAACATCTGCACCCATGTCAACAAGCTTAATCACTCCACGCAATCAGTGCTCTGCCCCAGGTAAGAAAAACACCCCCATTAATACTCCTTAAGTTTCTTCAACCTCAAAGCACTACAAGTCTCACAAACGACCTGCTGAAGAGAAACTAGAGGGCCCATCATCCACAAAATGCCCATATACTAATCTGTGGAATACTGTAGAGAAAAAGTTGGATGCTATCTTTGATGAGCTTCACCTCTATATGTTAGGGGTGCTTATCGCCAGTGGCCTGTTTGTATAGTCGTCTTTCAGACCCGGGGTTGGCTATCCTCCAGACTTTCACTCGCTCCTAGAAGTCGACTTGTATCTAGGTGGGAGGTACTCCTCTCGAGGAAGCAGTCTACAATACAGATGTGATTTGGAAGGCAGCTCTTGGGAGAGACGATGTTGTACGGACATCATGAGTTCCGTTGTATGGTAACCCTTGCCAACAGAGGTTCCCCAATGGGAACGTCTGCCATATGCCGACCAAGGTCAAAGTGGTTAGCTAAACTCACCGTCCCTTGATACTGACGATGTTCCAACTCCACTGCAATCACGAACTTCCTTCACGTAACCAGTTAAGGTGATAATAGGCTTTCTGATCACCGATGAC
>KQ962874.1:13102-33152 GCA_001563735.1 Leucoagaricus sp. SymC.cos
AGTATTTTTATCTTTTCTAAATTTAATCTAACTACCAAGTCGAACTAGTTTGGTTTAGCGGCGTTAGATCTAAATCATAATTCCAAGAAGTCTGTCCGAATATAGAAGACAAATATTTCTTTGATCAAGGAAATGATCAAGGAAGTGTCGTTCGACATTTCTCCATCCGATTGACAGGGCTGTCGTTCTTACCCTGATCGTCGTTCTTCTATTCCTAGTCTTCTTTGTCTTCTGTCATCTTGCTATCTTCGTCGTTGGTATATGCGGTAGTGTCAGTGGTGGGGGAGGTAGTGGTAGTATACCATGACTGGGAGGATGAGGATGATGACGAGTAGGCTATAGGAAATGTCTCCCTTTCTGCCGCGACCATAAGTTGTCGCTGGCGCTCTTCTAAGGCATCTCGTATCAACTCGTCTTGCTGATATGTCTGATTCAGGACTCCTGTGACGATATGTTGTAGTAACATCGGTCCTTCCATGGTGAGGTACGGATGAGTCCATTCTGCATCCGGGCAAGTGGGATGGATAGGTTTCCATCCGTTGCTGAGGGCTGTCAGCGGTGGCGTGGGCAATGTGCACACGTAAAGTCCATTGAGCTCGTAGTGCTCGTATGGCGGGTTGTGGTAGGCGTCTAGCAGTATGTCATTATAGGTTTGGTCGGCTTCGCTCTCCACTGCGATGAGTGTAGGGATAGGTAGGGGTGGGGCGAAGTGCGGTGTTGCGCTTCCATGTATAATCCAGTGGTATCGGTCGGGGTATTGCATCGATTGTTCGATAACCGCTTTGACCGTAACATTACTCCCTTCATTTATCGCGTTTTCTATAACGTGTTTCAATCCAATAGTTCTTCCTTCTCCTTCCAAGTTTCGTTCCAAGATAGCTGGGGACAAGTATTGTTCCTGAGTGATGATGAGGGGGTGGTTCGGTGGAGGGGGTCATACTGGAGGCAGGATAACGTATTTGTCGCTTCCTGTGTCGGTTTCTCCAGTGGGAATGGGTCCAACTATTATGGAGTCGTGACAGTATCGAAGCATGGTCTTGATGTGGAAGTGTTCGATAGGATCACCAGCTTCCCAGGTTAGAGTAGGCTGGATCGTCATAGTATTCTCCGTCGTCGAGCGAATAATCGGATATTCCATCATTTCGAGGTATCTCGAGGAGAGCCTCTCTCTCTGAATCGTATTGAGATGAAGGTGTAGTCGCTCTCCCGTCGAGGCTGGGGCTTGGCCTAACAGCGCCAAGGTAGCAGGGGTAACTTCCTCGTTGACCTCTTCCTCTCGTGGTCTGTCCTCTTCCTCTCGGGTTCTGTCCTCTTGGATTCTGTTCTCGTCCTCTCGTACTCTGTCCTCTTTCTTGTGAATTCTGACCTCGCCCTCTTGTCGGGGGCTGTCCTCTTCCTCTTTCTCTTCCTCTGGGTAACCCAGAAGCTCTTCCTGGAGGGACACCTCTGTTGGGATGCGTATAGGGTGGGGGAGGGGTGTGTCTCTCAGTTGGTATGGTAATTCGAGCTGACTGAGTTTCTGAGGCGTTTTGAAATCGAGCCCGACTGTGGGAGGCCACATGGTGTCATGTAGTATGTAGTGGGCCATCTCGGATATTTGATTCCAGCGGACAGAGGGTCAGAGTAGGATGGGGTCGTGGTGCAGTTTCCATGGTGTCATGAGGCGATAGGTGTCTGGTTCCAGTGTCATTGTTATGCACTGGGCGATTACGGATATTATGTTGTTCTTGATGTCCAAGAACGGTTGGGGCGATTCTGATGGAATTGGGATGAGCAGGGGGTCGTCCCATTGAGCCGGTAGGAGGTCCTGTAGGACGTCCACCAGTTTGACTTCTGTTATCATGGATATCCACATCGGCAGAGTGAATATTTGATCCTTGTACAGGAGCTCCAGAGGTTGGATGTACATCCTCAGTTGCTCGTAGAGGTTGTTCAAGGAGCCCGTTATACCGAGGGTATCGGGGAACGTCAAAAGTCGCTCCATAATTTGTTCCGCCTTGAAGGCCAAAGTAAGTACCATACCGTAATTCTGCCAGAGAAATTCCTGGGTGAGTTTCCCGAATAGCTCTTCGAATCGGGTCGGAGAGTGAAACACGAGCAAGCACGGTGAGATGGAAGGATGAAAAGTGTGCATGTGAGAGAATCGGTGGTCTTTTTTCACACACAGCATTCTCGCATAATGTATGCTAAGAGCAGTTTGCACCCTGTATTGGTTGATACGTTCAAGTATTTCTGGATCATCTGGTAAGTTGGTGTCCAGGATGAGATAGTCGTTCCAGTTAAGTCATCGAAGGGTATACTGGAGAGAGGTATCAAGAACGAAGGCAGTTCCAGAGGGAGGTTCGACACGGCAGGGCTCTCCCCTGACATCGAATGTATAGTAGTGCTCCGAATTCTGTTGGTATCCGGGTACAGGGAGGGGTCTAAGGCGATCTGGGAGTGGGTGTGGGAAAGGGGTGGCATTTCGATTCATGCAGTGCTGGGTTTCTTGGGGAGGTTTCGAGCATCTTTATAAGTTTTGAGGATGTCGTCCACTCGAAGGAGATGTTCCTCTGGTTCCCAAGTGTTTTCCGCATTTGGGTAGCCTACCCATTTTACTAGAAAATAGTATTTCCCTTTTCGTACGCGGTGGTTCAGTATTGCTTCGACCTCATACTGTTCTTGTTCTTCGATGAGATCTGGAAGTGGTCGTTCGTTGTGTTTCCCATATAAGGCATTTTCTTTATGGGGTAGGAGTAGGTTGGCATGGAACACGTCGTGTATTTTCCAAGTCGGCGGAAGTTTCAACTTGTAGTTGATGGGTGACAGTTGGCGAAGGATGGTGAAAGGTCCTTCTTTCCACGGTCTTAGTTTTCGCAACACTTTCTGGAGTGGAAGGTTCTGGGTGTCTAGCCAGACTTTATCTCCTTCTCGGTATGGAGGGTTTTGTCGATGTACTGTTTGTTTCTCCATTATTTGTCTTGCCTTCTGATGGGCTTGTAATGCTCTTCTCCTAGCTTCCTGTAGGTCTTCGATTTTCTGGTTCGTTTGTGGGTTGTTTGTAGGTGGCATATCGTTTGGTAGCATCTTTAGATCGTGGCTGTATAATAATTGATTTGGCGAGTGCATTCTGCCGGCATGCAATTGGTTATTGTGAGCCATTTCGTAAATCGCTAGATATTTCGTCCAGTCGTGTGGATCATTTGCGGTAACGATTGCCAGATACGTTTCTATCTCCTGGTTGTACCGTTTGGTGGTTCCATCTGTTCTGGGGTGGAACGCTGTTGAAAACGCTGGTTCTATATTTAACTTTTGATAGAACACTTTCATTGATTTCGATGCGAATCTTGGGTCTCGATCGCTGATAACCTTATCAGGTAGTCCATATCTCCGATAAAGTGTGTCTATCAATAGCTGGGCTATCGATTCGGAGGTGGCTGTTTTTGTCGTAGGGGATAAAATTACTCCCTTCGTTAAGCCATGGTCTACTATGGCTAAAATAGCGTCTTTCCCATCCGAAATAGGTAGATCTGTTATAAGATCCATAGAGATTTGGGCAAATGGTCACGTAGTAGCGGGTGCGGGGATTGGTTGTAGGGGTGCCTTTTGGGGGTTCCTTGTGATTTTGTACATTTGGCACTTGTCGCAGCCCTTGACATATTCGGTTATGTAGTCGCACATCGCTGGCCAATAGACATGTTTTTGTAGCGTTCGGAGTATTTCCTTGATTCCGGGGTGTCCGCTAGTAACATGGTCGTGGGCGCATTGTAATAAGCGACGTTGTAATGTCATATCATTGGGTATAGCGATTTTCCCTTTGAAGTATGGTATTCTGTTTGGTTCACTTTCCGGATCTACGTCCAGTAAGTCTCTAAATTTTCGGATATCTTCAAGATCTTTTGAGGATATGATATTGATCATTTCCTCGTCTAGCATCGTAATCTTCCGATTATTGCGGTCATCTGGTGTGTAATCAGGTCTTCTGGATAAGGCATCTGCTGCGCCATTTTTCTTTCTGGGTATGTGCCGGATCGTGATTTGAGGTTTATATTCCTCAAGTGTCGCTCTCCATTGTCGTTGTCTCGGGTTGAGATCTTCTGGTTTTCGCCATCTGGTCAGGTTCTCGTGATCTGTCCAGACGATAAAAGGTTGTCGTGCTCCTAGTAAATGATGTCGCCATGCTTTTAAGGCATATATGATGGCGAGCAATTCCTGTTCCGAACAGTGATAATTTCGTTCAGCTGGGCTAAATGCTTGTGAATGGAAAGCTATGGGTTGTCGCTTTCCAGTGAGGTTCTTCTGATATAAGACTGCTCCGGAGGCGTATGTGGAGGCATCTGTCTCGACTTCGTAAGGTTTGTTGGGGTCGGGTTTCATCAGAATTGGTCGTTCTTCAAACATTTTCTTGAGTTGTTCGAAACTCTGTTGATGTTCAGTTGTCCAGTGGAAATTCTGCTTTGTAGACATCAGTTTGTTAAGCGGGGCGGCGTATTTGGAGTAGTTTCATATGAATCGTCGATAGAAATTGCAAAATCCTATGAATTTGCGAACGTCCTTGGTTTTGGTTGGCGTAGGCCATTGCTTTATTCCTTCAAGTTTTGCATGATCCATTTCGATTGCGTTGGGCGTTACTATTGCTCCAAGGTATTCAACCTTTTGCTTGTTGAACTCGCATTTTGCGGGTTTCAAATACAAGTCATTCTTCTGTAAGATTTTGAGTACTTGCATGGTTAGGTGGCAAAGTTCTTCCTGTGTTTTCGCATGGATGAGGATGTCATCCATATAAACTAGGACTCCTCCTTTTCGCACTAATGGTTCGAATATTTTGTCCATCATGGCTTGAAATGTGGTGGGCGAGTTGCACATTCCAAAGAACATGACTGTCAGTTTGAACAGTCCTCTCGGTGTTCTAAAGGCCGCTTTCCAACGATCTTCAGGTTTTATCTGGATATTGTTATATCCCACGTGCACATCGAATTTGGTGAAGTATTTTGATCCTTCGAGTTTATCGAATAAGGTGGGGATCAAAGGGATAGGATATGCGTTTTTGCGCGTATGTGAGTTGAGGTACCTGTAATCTTGGCACGGTCGTAATTTTCTGTCCTTCTTGGATACAAAGAAGAAAGGTGAAGCCATAGGGGATTTCGATTCTTGGATATATCCTTTGGCGAGGTTTTCGTCAAGGAATTTATCGAGTTCATCCATTTCTTTGGGTGCGAGTTTGTAATTTGGGAATGCTTTAGGTGTAAAGCTATCGAGTAACTCGATTTCGTGGTCCCATTTTCGTTTGGGTGGAAACCTTTCTGATTCTTTTTCTGAAAACACCTTCAGATAGGAGCGATACTCTAGTGGTATGAGTTTGAGTGGATCGCTTTCTCCTGTCTTTGAGAATTCTTGGGCGAGTGAAGTAGCAGTGTTGGTCTTCACATTGATCTGTTCTTCATCTTGCCCTAAGAAGTAGATAACTTCATGTTCAGATAATTCATGAAGGTATTCATCCCATGTAGGAGGGGTTGAAAGGCGAAGTGTCTTGTTTTGCCAATCAATGTCCGGGTTCATTTGTTCAAACCAGGGTATTCCTAGGAGTAGTCGGGGTTCTCCTAAGTTTGCGATGTATGGTTCTATGACGTGTTCTATGTTATCGATAGTAACAGTCATTCGTGTTTGAGCAGTGATTTTTCCAGAGTTTTCGGTGCCATCTGCGTTTTGGACTTTAATTTCTTTAGGTAGTCGTTTTGTGGGTAGTCTCCATTCGTGAATTAGGATCGGGTCAATAAAGTTGTTTGAGGCTCCTGAGTCGATTAAGGCGTGAGTTGTAATGTCGGGATCGGAAGGTAGATGAATGGTTAAGGGTATATGAAGGATTCGTTTCTTGGGTACAAGATGAATTTCATTTATTTCAATCATGTCGTCTTCTTCTCGTTCCGTCGAAAATTTGAGGCGTCATCTTCTGAGTCTTCATAATTATTGATGACGTGACTTCCCAATTTTCGCGGGGTTCGAAACTTTCATTTCTTATCCTTTCCCTTTCTCTTTCGGTCATCTCTTCTTCGATCATCTCTTCGTCCTCCTCGATAATGGTTAGCCTTCCCTTTCCTTTCCTGGAGTGGACAGTCTCGGGCCCAATGTCTTCCTTCTTTACACAAGAAGCATAACCCTTGCTCTCGTAACCATTTGAGCTCGGGGGTGAACATCTTGTTGATTTCTTCTTCGAGTTCATCTTCGGTACTTTCACTGAAATCAGAAGATTCTGTTTCTGATTCCACTGATTCGTTTGGAGTTTCGTCATCATCGGTATATTCTCCGTTAAGGTTATTGATTCTCTCGATGAGATCAACGTCCATGGGGCCATATCCTTTGGGATTAGCCGTTGATGGATTGTGCGTATAAGGCTTGTAAGTTGATGTCTTTTGTCTACGAGAGTGAGTTTTCCTTTTAGAGCAATGAGTCCTCCTTTATGGTTCCGAATAACTTCTTCTCGTCCCCACATACGATTGTACGTGGTCCATTCCGCTAACCTGTCTGGCGGCGGTATAGAAGTTGTCGATATTATCGGCGATGGGGTTGAGTTGGCGGACTTGTTTATTGTAATAGGGGTCCAACCCTCGTAAGAAGAATATGATTTTGGTATGCTGATCTTGTATTCCTGAGGTGATTGCGAGATTCTTGAATTGATTGATGTAATTCTCGATGGGTCTTCCGTTCTGTCGTAGGTCCAATAATTCGGTGACTCCTCGTAGGTTATTGCTGACATGTTTGAATGAAACGTCGAGGGCGTCATAGAATTCTTTCTCTGTTCCCACTGCGAATACGGGTGGTGTGCCGGTGGTATGAGAGTGTATGTATGACTCTTTCCATTCGGTTGCTGGTCCTTCCATGCTGAGTAGCACATAGAGGATTCTCGACTCCGGTGTGATATAGGTGTTTGGCTTCGCTGCGTAGAGCAGTCGTAAGTCATCTCTCCACCTAGGGTAATCAGATAATTCTCCAGTAAATGCTCATGGAGTTGGGACTTTGGGGTCAGGTCTCAAGCTGTTGCCGAAGGTTGTGCCATTGTAGAAGTTCTTGGTTCGGGTGAAGAACTGGGTGATCTGGAGTTTCTGGGGGCTCAGTATGAATCAAAGCTGGGATTTGGTCTGATGGGATTGGGGATTTCTCTCGAGGTACCAGGGTTGTTGATTCATCGACTTCATTAATCTGGATTTAATCCCAACTGACTATAGCTGGAGTAGTGGCTAGATTAATCTTGGGATTTATCCTACTAGATTAGATAAGATTGATCAATTAAGCACCCAAAACAGTAATAAGCGAGGATTGAACACTAATCCGGAAGTCAGAATGCCAGTAAATTAACCACTAGACTACATAGCCATAGAGACACTGGTTAATTTTGTATATATATTGCTTCTTTATAGTTAGTCATCAACATACTTGGATGCCCCAGTTCAAGTAGTTCTCTTGGGCTGCTGACTCACTTTGTAAAGAATACTTGAATGAAAATTTTATTTCCTCCTGTTTCGGCCATTTAATAATTGAAACTATTGTTAGTCACCTTCTTACATGGGCATGAGGTATTTTTTCACAGAAAAGCCCTCATACTCTCTCTCATTGATTATCTATCTATAAGCCTCTGTTCTCAGTAAATAAGTGACACAATAGCCCAGTTGGTACCTGTGTATTGATTTCTCTCCTCATTTGTGTGAGGTCTGGGGTTCAAATCCTGTTCATGCCATTTTTGGGCACCAATTTAATTATCAGGCTGTCAGGACCCTTTTGTGGGATAAAATCCATCCACTACTCAAGGTAAAGTCATGGGATTAATCAGGATTACTGAAGTCCCCGGTCGATTTCTCTTTCTTTTCCTTTATCGACGGTGTTGGTGGGAGTGGTTGGTTGAGTACGCTCGGGGGAATTATGCTCAGATTCAATGAGTCCTGCGTTGATGAATGCAACGACTTGTCTTGTAAGAGTGAGGTTTCTAAAGAGCATTTGTTCCTCGTTGGTGAGGGATAAGAACCAATTGAGTTTAACGAGTGTGTCGACGGAATCGGGGATATCTTTTTCAGGTTTCTCTTTTTCAGTTCTTTGGCGAGTAGGCTTAATTTGTGAGGATCCAGATGGATAGAATCCTCCAGGTGGTGTAGATATTGGGGTGGAAATTTTGTTGGTTTTATAGTGTCATTAGTGGTCGTTTGTTTGTCGTTACTGTCCTCGATATAGGTTTTGGCGGTTAAAGCATGTAGGTTTGTGGTGGTGATGGGGTGTATAACGAGTGGTTCTCAAGTCGTTTGTGTGTCCTCTGGCAAACTCGGATCAGAGGAGATGTCTCTAGATTGTTTTAGAACTGGAGATGTATTCTCGCACAGTTCCCTTTCTCTCGGTAGAAGGTCATGGCTCGTCGTTCTCTTGTCCAGTATAGAGTGTTTGGAGGGCTTTTTCCGTCCTTTTCCATCCAGTATAAAGCGATTAGATGTGCTCCTTGCTTACTTACTTGCTTGTTACGCGAGTGAGGAGCAACCTTGCCTCAAGTATCGGTTTATTGGGATTGAGGGGGTTCTTCCCAAATGTCGAGTGTCGGGGGCGGCTCGGATTGTTGACTACAATTTCTAAAGTCTTCTGTGATCTAGCCGAAGAGGCTCTCTCTCCTACGATCCGTCGAGGAGTGGGGTTTGTTTGGTGGATCTCTCCTTACATGCAGGCGTACCCTCTGCCTATCCTCCTTTACTGCAGGTTTCTCGGAGGTCGTACTTGCCACGGAACATCGTTAGCTTTCTGTACAATGGAATATTCCATACCAGCTTTCCCAAGGCCAGGTTCCAAGGGAGCTTCTACCCTAATGTTAGGGGTGCTTATCGCCAGTGGCCTGTTTGTATAGTCGTCTTTCAGACCCGGGGTTGGCTATCCTCCAGACTTTCACTCGCTCCTAGAAGTCGACTTGTATCTAGGTGGGAGGTACTCCTCTCGAGGAAGCAGTCTACAATACAGATGTGATTTGGAAGGCAGCTCTTGGGAGAGACGATGTTGTACGGACATTGTGAGTTCCATTGTACGGTAACCCTTGCCAACAGAGGTTCCCCAATGGAAACGTCTGCCATACGCCGACCAAGGTCAAAGTGGTTAGCTAAACTCACCGTCTCTTGATACTGACGATGTTCCAACTCCACTGCGATCACAAACTTCCTTCACGTAACCAGTTAAGGTGATAATAGGCTTTCTGATCACCGATGACATTGATCAGAGAAGCAGATCATTGCTCAGGGACTCTGACTATTGAGTGTGAGAACATATTATGGACGATAACTGAAAAGGGTAGAAGCTACCGAGCTTCTTTCTTTTCTTGTGTATTTATACTACTTAATAGCACTACAGGCATATCGGGTAGTCTACGAAGATCTATGTCTACATGTAAATCCTCGGTTATCCAGAAGATCATATCTACGAATCTCCTCGGTCACAGCAAACTGAACCAAGTATTTTTATCTTTTCTAAATTTAATCTAACTACCAAGTCAAACTAGTTTGGTTTAGCAATCATAATTCCAAGAAGTCTGTCCGAATATAGAAGACAAATATTTCTTTGATCAAGGAAATGATCAAGGAAGTGTCGTTCGACATTTCTCCATCCGATTGACAGGGCTGTCGTTCTTACCCTGATCGTCGTTCTTCTATTCCTAGTCTTCTTTGTCTTCTGTCATCTTGCTATCTTCGTCGTTGGTATATGCGGTAGTGTCAGTGGTGGGGGAGGTAGTGGTAGTATACCATGACTGGGAGGATGAGGATGATGACGAGTAGGCTATAGGAAATGTCTCCCTTTCTGCCACAACCATAAGTTGTTGCTGGCACTCTTCTAAGGCATCTTGTATCAACTCGTCTTGCTGATACATCTGATTCAGGACTCCTGTGACGATATGTTGTAGTAATGTCGGTCCTTCCATGGTGAGGTACGGATGAGTCCATTCTGCATCTGGGCGAGTGGGATGGATAGGTTTCCATCCGTTGCTGAGGGCTGTCAGCAGTGGCGTGGGCAATGTGCACACGTAAAGTCCATTGAGCTTGTAGTGCTCGTATGGCGGGTTGTGGTAGGCGTCTAGCAGTATGTCATTATAGGTTTGGTCGGCTTCACTCTCCACTGCGATGAGTGTAGGGATAGGTAGGGGTGGGGCGAAGTACGGTGTTGCACTTCCATGTATAATCCAGTGGTATCGGTCGGGGTATTGCATTGATTGTTCAATAACTGCTTTGACCGTAACACTATAACTAGATGCTTGCAAAGTTCCTGTACTATTTATTCCAAACTCACGACAACTCAGGCTGTCCACTCTCATGCACCATTTACCATGCTGGCTATGCCTCACACTTCCTTTGAGGAGACAGTATTTATGGTGTAGGCTATATACTGCAGCTGTGGTAGAGCAGCAGTGATAGTCCCAGTGGACATGATATGTATTCTGTCAACATCTCCTACTCTGAAATCAAATCTGCTCATACTAGCATGTCTTCTTTTGCTACTCAAATTATGAGTAAACACCTGGTTCATGAGGCTGAAAAGGCCACAGATCTGTCTAGTAGACTCCATGCCAGCTGATGGAAAGGCACTAATCAACCTCTCCAATGGGTTGACATTGGTCAGGCAACTGTCAGCAGGATTGCTGGTATTCTCCAGACCTACTAGCTGGTGACCTGGCATTACCTCCTTCAAATAGCAACAAAACATGGCTATAAAGCTGCTTCTGCTTCACTGAAATGTCCCTCTGAAAATGTGAGTTGTCTATCTTTGTCTTTTTTCTGATATTCTGATGACATTATCACTAGGTCATCACACATGTTCTCACCTTGCTTGATTTCACTTGTAATCAGAATGCTCAACTACTGCTCTTAGCATGTGGCTTGATGTACTTCTCACACTCCACACCTGTTGATCTCATCTCATATGGAAGTCGAGTGGGAATTATGCCAGCATACACCACCATCTACAACTCACTCTGCAGCCTCAGCGATTATGAGGCCACTGTTACTCTTGCTTATGGTCACAATGATACCTCTGCTGGATTTCTTCAATTTGACAACATGCAAAATTACACTCGGCGATGTGACCAGCAAATTGGGCAAACAAACATTATAAATATTGGAATGGCAGCTACTTATTGTGAACTTGACAACATTGATCTTTCAGTATTTGACCTAAACAACAAGAGATCCCAAATTCATGATAATCTACATTCACAGCTGACAATCAATCAGCTCCTCCACTTCTTTGACCAACCTCACCTCAATCGCATATTTACACTTCACTGGTTATGTGCACTTATCAATTACATTCCCAAATTATCTTCACTCAAGTCACAGGTGTCAGAACAATTTCACTCTGATTGTGCCAAGCTTCCATTGTCTGCAAAGCCAACTCATGTCCATCTATTGGCGACAAGTGGGAAGAATGAAACAGTCACTATGGAGCTGAAAGATGCCCTGGTTGACTTTCTTGGGCAGCTTGGTCAAACTGCTAATAGTCATCACAAGCATCTGTTTATTGTGGGGGGAGACAGCTTAATGTTTCAGAAGATGATTGAATTAACACAATACCTCCAGTGGCATGAGAATAGCTTTCAGAGCTTTGAAATTCTGGAGCTGGTGCTCTCATCTTGGCACACTGAATGGACAGCACTCAGTGCTGTATTTGAGATACACTGGGATTCTCCAACAAGCCTTGACCCATCATCACTTGGACACAATTCATCCAAGATCAATTGACTCACACTACCAAATCTGAAGAAGGTGGATTACTCATCAGGTACTGAACTCTTGAATCTGATTCTTGATGCCTATATGCTCAACTGCTGGAGGTAAAGTGTGACTGTTATTTGATCTGTCTTTTTCTTACCTATTTTTAGAATCTATTTTGAATGTCACAATCTTCTCAAACACTTTACAGCTCTTGCTACATTGAGGCAGCTACCTGGCTTTGACATTCTTCATTCTGCTGCTGTACATCTGCACCAAACCTACTCAACAACTTGTTCTATCTATTTCACATTGTTGGATATCAGGAAAGTGAATTGTTGGACTGAATCTGTCCCTCTTGAGACATCTTGGAATAAGTCAAGCATTGGCAGTGGATCATCAGGTGATCGTGTTCTTGCCAATTCCATGATTTTGATATGTGACTCATTAGTCTTGAAGGAGTTGTCATATGCAATTACAGAAAGAGATCCAGGGCATGTTTATGAAGTAATGAAGGTAAGATCTTGATTTTTCTTTAATGAAGGACATATTTCTGATATCTCTGTATCCCAAAAGTTTTTGTTCTTTATATTTTCAGGTTCTTTACACTCAAAATACTGCTCATATTTACTTGAGACTATCACATGCCTAGAACTTGAGTCAAGTGACAAACACCATGATACAATTCTCAAGTCAACACTAGTAAACCTTCCTGGGAGAGAAGGCTTATTCAGTGCTGCTGATATAATGCAGGAATACTTCAACCATCTTCTGGAATCTATTGTTAAGAAAAAAGGAGTTGAGTATGGTGACACTTTTATTTATCATGTTGTCTCATGCAATCTACATCATTTTGCTCACATTAAACTTGACCTTCAGATTGGAGTTAGAATGGATATGTAGAGCAGGAAACATTCTACACCGAGCTTAGCACCAGAGACTAAGATCCTCCTCTAGCTTTATTAAGACCATGAACTCTATTACTGGCATCCAGGTCAGGCATTTAACACTCAAGATCGAGACATGTTCAGGCAAGGGTTAGAAAAGCTAAATAACAGCCATCTAGAGAAGTGGATTATTGAGACAATGACAATCCATGACCTCCACAGGAAGACTCAGATTGACCCAACATTGGTTCATATTGATGACCTCTCAGATTCTGAGAGTGATACAAATGAGAATGAAAATAATTTCTGGGCTGAAGATGACATCACTGGCTTCTCTCTCCCTATGGTCATTGATGGTGATCTATGCCTTATGACACTCAGTATGCCTCTAGAACAGGAGATAAATTAAGTATTTACAGTAAGTTAATCTAAGCTTCTGTTTGTGAGACTGCTTTGACAGTTCCTTCTCTTACAGAATATCAATACTCAATACTCAGATATCCAAACAGGAGGCTCACTGGAGATTGATCCTCCATTTGATCCCTGTATGTTCCTGCATAATAAACTTCTCTCCGCTTTCACTGATGATCTGAATATCAACTCCAGTTTCTTCCTGAATAGTCTAACAAGTATCAAAGAGCCATGAATGGTATGGAAGTAGAAGGATATTTATTGATATGTATTTATCAAGATCTTGAGCATTTCAAATTGTATGCATATTGTTAACTAGGGTTTTGATGAGCCATACATTTATGAAGGCTTCTGGTAGAAGAAATGAGTTTTCTTCAGGTTTGACATCTTCAAAAATTTGCCATCAAAGTTGCTTGAGAAGTTCCACTACATGTGGCTGCATTGCTTTGGAAATAGGAGTTTGCTGTCAAGGCTTTGAAACAAGTAGAGATGGTAATTTGGGATGAAGAGCAAGATTTGAGTTGCATCCAGAACAAGTGTAGGGATCAGACCTTTGAGACTGTGGGTTCCATTGGCACTGGGAGCAAGTGCACAGTGGATCATGGATTAGGTTGTCATATAAGGTATCCAAAGCCAAAATCTTATATGGTGCAAGAAGTAACTGTGCTATTCCAGCCTCAATCCTTGACTGGTCTTCATCATTATTATGTGCACTGGTTCCAGTAGCAGTAGTTTGGGGTTGCAAAGACAGGCATTGTGCCTTCGTATAACCACCTTTGATATGGTATAGAAATGCTTGAAGGTTCTTCACATATTGGAGATTTCAGCCAACTCAGCCAATCTTTTGCACAAAGTTGTCCATATTCTCAGGCTCTCCAACAATGACAGCATCTTCAGTATACTAACTGTCCCATCCTACACTGAGCACATCAGTAGCAACTGTAATTGAATGAGATGTATTTGCTTCAAGAAAAGCAAAAGTTTCCTAATTGAATGACTTCCAATTGAGTGAATTGTATAAGCAGAGTCGTCATGGCATATCAGGCAGTCACCTCTCAAGACTGGCATTCCAAAGATAGCATACAACCCAGAACCCCAGTGAAATAGTTTTGCAGAATATGACTGTGTTTTTTGTGCTCTCTAAAATCCACAACAGCTCAGAAAATGATATACCACTAATTCCTAACTTCATTTGATGGAAGATCAGCTGTATTTCATAGTGCATATTTGACTAGTGAATGAAATAGTAGTTTCCTAGACCAATTGTGCAAGTGATTGTTCTGAGAACTGGCCCAGCTCAGAGTGTTGCTGTAATACCAATAATCAGGGGTTGCTTTGCAAGTCATGCATGGATAAAACCAATCTCATTGAATGATTTGTGGAAGGATTGACCCCAGTAATGAATTAAGTGAACCTCATCAATTCCAACAAGACATACATGTCAAGAAAATAATTGATTCTTTAGTAAAGAATCAAAACCAGCTAACTGAAGTTCTTCAGGTGAAAGAAGAATGATGTCAATCATGCCTTGTTTGGCAACTGCCTAGAGGTTCTTGCCATCAGAACGGGCTTCGGTAATGGTGTCACTATTAATGACAAGTGTTTGCAAGCCAAATGCCTATATTATTGTGCTCTGAGCCAAAATATAAATTTGAGCCTACACTTAATCATATATGCAACTTGCTATATCTGCTTTGAGGGCTTTTGTTGGACACACAGCAAGCATGCAGGGGTTCAATGGAAATCCTTGACCTTGTAGTATCAGAGATGGATTACAGGAGATTTCATGGATTATAATTATGATAAAACTGAGGAGCCCTGTTTTTCCAGCTTCTATTGCCATTGTCACAATCACATCTTCCCCATCCAGTACTCAGCATATTTCCTCCTCTTGGTAAATATGAGGCTTGATTGAAACAGGTTTGGAGGCTGTGAGAATACTGTGAATGAGTTTTTGTCTCTCAGACATATGATAGATGGAGTCTCGAGAGCTCATGGTGGTAAAGGATGATGTATTTGAAACATTCAACATCAGTACAAGCAGTGCTAATAGTAGATAGGGGCTATGGTCTTGGGTGATTAATGAGCACGACATATTTGTTTGTTTGTTTTTTTTTTTTTTTTTTAAATCAACAATTTATTATGCAGTGCTCAATTGCAGTCCATGCCTAACTAATTACAAACTAGTTAGGAAAATCCAAAACTAGAACTGAAAACTATGTACTTATAACAGAGCATTTTTGTAAAACCATAGAGGGTGTGATGACAACTACAGTACTATTACATGAGAAGAGATGAGACATTATAGTCAAGCTTAAATGAACTTACCAGAATACCAAGACACAGGAGTCCCAATGCATGTGGAAGTGGTAGAGATAGATAAAGTGATACAGAGATGTCATAATGCAACCCAGCATGTTGAATGGGTATAGTAGGAAATTGCTGAGGAGATGGTGATGAGGAGATGCTTAAGCAAAGCCCAGCTTATTTTCATATGGTGTGAGGAGGATTATGAAGCAGAGTGTTAGAGTTAAATGCAAATGCTTGAGGACTGTACTCAAGGAAGTCAATGAATTCCTTAAGAGTCAAAATAGGTTTATCTTTGCGAAGGTATAGAAGACAGACAAGGATAATATGTTTGTGAGATTCCATCCAGAAGCTGCATCGGCATTGGGTGGATTCTTTGGGAAAGAAGCGAGACTGATAGGTCCTAATAGGGGTGTGGTTGGTTATAGTGCATATAGTGCATGTGATAATATTGAAGTTAGTGATTGGTGTGTCACTAGCATCAAGGGAGTAGGAGGTGTGTAGCTCTCTGAGCTAAGAGCTGCCATTATGGTATTGAGGTAGTATGACATCACCTTGGAAGTGTTTGCTGTGCAACATGAGGAAGGAGTGTCCCTAATATTGTGCATTGGTAGAAAAAGTGTGTTGCCACTTCTTAAGGCATGAGTCAGTGGCCTTTTTATGAAGGTAAGACATAGAGATGCTTAGGCACAACCCAGCATGTCTGTGGTTGAGTTTGACAGTCAAGTGGACTTTTCATAGTAGACAGCATGATTGACCAGGTTTGTCAGGAGCTGAATTGCAGTTGCATAGAGCGAATTTGGATAGGATGTACCAAAATTCGATTTTGTGTGATGTAGAACATTCTAGCCATGGGTGTAGGGTGTTAGCAGCAGCTAATGAGTGATGTTGGCCTTTGTGTATAGAAGGATCCAGTAGGTGATATGATGACATCAAGTGATTGGTAAGAATGATGAAATTGGAGATATCAGGAAATGAGGCTAGTGCTTTGCAAAGTTCAAAGCATTGGGCAGCGAGTTTGGCTTCAGAGGAAGTACAGCAGCCATATGGAATGGTGACAGAGTGAAAAAGGGCACTGTTGTGCCAGATTTGGTAACAGGCAGATACCTATAATTAAGAGTCATTAGGGACACTGCCATCAGTGACAACGACAACAGTGTCAGGGGAGGAGTGAGTGGAGAAGGTGCATGCATTGAGTCTTCATGAATGGTTTCCAAGTTCTTCAGGACTTGACCTATTAAAATCAAAGAAAGAAAAATAATCAGAAAAATTGTCTAATAAACGTAAACCAGAATAATTAGCATTATGAAGAGGAGAGAATTTTTCATCAACATTCAAGAGCATATCATCTGCATCAACTAAGGGACCTTGGATCATGGCTCTGTCTTTTTCAGAAAGCAGACCAAGAGACCTGGGGTGAGGAAGAGCCCCTTTGGTGTTATCAGTGCTTAGAAGAGTATGGATAGGATGGGATTTAGGAAGTGTGATATATTGTAAACATGTATGCTTGGTGAGTTTTTTGAGGTGGAGGTGTATAGGGATGAGTCCAGCAAGGGACTCAATGCCTCTAGAGGGTGAGGTATGAAATGCATCTGTGATCCATAAAGCAGAATTGCGTTGCATTTGTTGTAATAATTTGAGTTTGTTAACAATTTTTGCTCCAGTGAAATACCATAATCGGCATCTATATGTAGCAAGGGGGATGATGCACGAGCAATAAAGGAGTTATTTTTGATGAGGTAGGAGTCTACATGTTGAATTGCCAAGCATTTTCATCACACAGATAGAGGAGAGAGCTTTGGTTGACCAGTAGTGTACATGTTCATTAAAGGTCAGTTTGTAATTAAAATAAAACCCCAAGTATTGCCAGAATTCTTGGGGCTTGAGAGGTGACAAAGAGATGAAAGGTGTGAAGCCAAGGTCAATAGAGGGGTTGTTGTCTCCAGGAATTCGAGAGAAATTGTATACTTCAGACTTGTCATGTTCCAAAAGAAGTCCAAAGAAGTTTATGAGGTTTACAAGAGAGCGATAAGCTGCCTTGATCTTATTGTGGCACTCGTGCCATGATTTACCCTGAGCTACTATCATACCATCGTCTATGAAGAATAAGAAGGAAACAAGACCAGAGTTTTTCTGACTAGCTAAGAAAAGAAGGGGGGCTAAATAGAGGCCTAAAAGAATGGGAGAGAGAGCAGACCCTTGTCCTACTCCCATGTTAAAGTCAAATTAAGGTGAAGAGAAAGAGTTATACAAATACATAGTAGAACATCCTATCAGGTAGTTTGAGAAAAAGAAAATGACTTCAGATGTGAAGCCCTGTTTTTTAAGAATACTCAAAAGCATTGAATGATTAAGAGATGGAAAGAATTGTGAAAAGTCAAAGGCTAAAACAGAAGTACATAACTTTTTATCCCAGCCAGCATGTATAAGGTGAGTAAGGAAGACCCCAGTGTCTTTGGTACTTCGTTGCATGATTTCTCTGAATTGTGAAGGAAAGATGGCTTCATGTTTGACTGCTTCATATTGCATATGTTTGGTGAGCATTTTTTCAAAAAGCTTTTCCAGAGTGTTTAAGAGCACAATAGGCCAAAAGGCTTTCAGAAGGTGATAAAACAGTTTGTTTGGTTTAGAGATGACCACTGAGACTGATTCTTTGAAGTGGGAGGGCCAGTAACCTACAGACAGACATGCATTGGCCAGCTAGGTGAAGAGGAGAGGGATGCAGTCATCAGTAGACAAGAGCATTTTGAGGTAAGCCCAAGAAACATGATCGAGACCAGGCATAGATGTGTTAGAGTAGCTTTTCAGAGCCTCAGTAAGTTCAAGAAGAGAAAACAGGATCTATTTTCTTTCGGGGATGTCATGTAGATTGTTGAGAACATGAGTGTTGATAGTCCTGTTGGATGCAGAATTGTAGGTTTGATTGAAAGCCTCCCAAAGTGTTTCAAGTGAATGACAAGGTTTGTTGTTGTGAATGATAGCCCGAGCAGGTGGTAGTTTACAATCCTTGACCCAAGGCATAAGGTCCCAAGGTCGTTTGTTGTCTTCTGTAATTTCTTCAATCTTGGCATCAAAGAATTTCCTCTTGGCTATATGCACAGAATTTTAGAAAGTGCACTAGTTATCCTTAGTGCAATCATTTTGGTATCATTGTAAAGCTTCTCCACACTCATCATTCCACCATGGCTTGGAGCACATTGAAATAAAACTCATAGTGGTGTGTTTGTTCCATGATGCACTGATAAGGTCAGCTATCTGCACTGAGACATTTTAGATGTCTGCCTCAGTCAAAAGATTAACTGACAGAAGCACTGAAAGCCCTACTGCCAACTTGTTGATGAAACTCCATTCTTTGTCAGAGCCTTGTTTAAGGCCCTTTTTCTGAACAGGTATGAATTTGGGAGAAATGGGAATTGTGATTGCAAGTAGTGTGTGATCAGATTGTAGCCAATGCTCAGATAGGATGTAATGACCATTAATGTCAACTTTGTTGGTGATGAACATGAGATCAATCATTGTGTTATTTTTGGATGGATCGGCAGAATACCTAGTGGGTACATCAAAAATGGGAATAGATCGATCAAGACCTAGATCAGTCATGAGATCTATGAGGCAAGCCACATGTTTTGAGTATGTTTGGCAGTTAGCATTCTACTCCTTGGAGCATATGTTGAAATCTCTGCCCACATAAAGTAGTGGAGACAGTAGGTTGACATATTGTTGAAGATAATCCAGAGCAAGGTGTTTGTCATCAGAGTACATATTCATCAAATAGTGAACATGTTGATTGTAAGATAGAGAAAGGACAAGGATATCATGATTGAGATCAGTGTATGAGTTAATGATGGACAGCTGTAGATATGACAAACACTTGTGAACATAAGCCATGACTCGAGGTTTAAGAGGGGAAGAGAGAGAAGGAGCAAGAAAAATCCAGTCAGAGTAAATTAGCACTCTTATAACATCTTTGCCTAGAACAGAATTAGTAGAAACAGTCTTTCTAACAATATTCCAGGCAGGTTCTTGGAAGAAAATAATATCAAAGTTATCAGTCAGAATAACAAGAGAGGTTTCCATGACAGAGTAGTTGCGATTAACATTAAAAGAGAAAACATGAAGAGAATTGAGAGTCAAATTCTTTATGAAGAAGGGTCAGGCCCTTGTCAGCCCTGTGGATTAGAGGAGATGTCAGTCTCATTTTGTTGCTGAATGGCAACAGTGATTTGTTTGACCCTTTGGGCCTGGGCTTCTTCAGCCTTGTTAGTGTGCCAGGTTTTGTTAAATCTGTTATACTAGTATAGGCACTTTTTGTCATTGGCGAAGTAATCACCTTTGCAATTTAAGCATTTATAATCATAAGGGCATGGTTTGCTCTCAGTGGTAGCAAGACAAGGTGGCTTAGCCTTTTCATTAGCTTTGCAACATCCAGAAGAAATGTGGTAGTTTTCAGTCTTATGAGGTCCATCACACCTTGTACAGCGTCATTCTTGAGATTGGCATTTAGCTGTAATGTGTCCCCAATGCCAGCAGTTCTGGCATTGAGGAACGCCTGAGTATATATTGCATGCAATAATAGAAGCAATGTCATTTCCAAAGTTGAACAACTTGTTGATGAGAGCCTTTGCTTTAGTACCCTTTTGCAAGTCCCAAATATTGAACCAGATGACTGCCATATCAGAATGCACAGATGCTTTCATAATACAGGGAGAGAAAGTGAGACAGATGCCATCTTTTTTTTTTTTTTTTTTT
>LSHD01011308.1:0-22994 GCA_001563735.1 Leucoagaricus sp. SymC.cos
TTTGGGACATGTTGAGTTAGGTCATCTTGAGTGATGCTTGACTGCCTTTAGACCTCTTCATTGATGTTAATTCATCAACATCACTTTGTGATGACTTTTGAGTCATTATCTTTCTTTTCTTCCAACCTCTGGAGCTGGCTGATCCCTATAGTAGCTTAGCTTTAGCTGAGTCATCCTGATCTCCTTTAGAGTTCCTTTTAGGCTGGCAGCAGGTCCTTAGATTCTGCCAGTCTCTTCTATCTCTCTGTGTTGCTTCAGCAACACTCTCAGTTACAGCTGGTCTACTGATCTTGCAACATCTCTAGTGCTCATTTTAACTTTTGCCACTTTCTTTTCTGAAATTCTAATATCTGGATTTTGGGACTTTACAGGCTTTCAGGATTTCAACAAACTCTTTTCTGTCACTAGCACTCTTATTATTGGTGGCTTACTGTTACAACTCTGGGTAGATTACTTTGGATAGGACTTATAGACTATAGTAAACTGAAGTATCTACTTTTAACCTACTCAGTACTACTCTGTGTTATTGCTCTATGTTTACTCTGTATTACTCTGTGCCCTTAGTATAAGTACCTTAGGTAGAGCTCTGTATTCCTTATACTTTACCAGTTGTACTCTTCTCTTACTTACTCTTAATGTTATAATCTTAAAAGCTAACTCAGATTGCAACAAGAGCAAAGGCTTGAGAGTGAGTAAGAAAAAAGTACAATTGGTAAAGCATAAGAAAGACAGAGCTCTACCTAAGGTATTTATACTAGGTATATAGAGTAATACAGAGTAATATCAGATGCTGAAGAAAATAGATACTATGGGCTACTACTGTCCATGGATCCTATCCTGAGTAAACTACCCAGAGTTATAACATTACCTCCTTCTCAGGGTTCATGTCCTCATAAATAAGTAACTAATAGAAAAGTCCTTCTAAGATATGAATATAATAACAGAAGAGATATCTGACAGGAGTAACAGTTGTTCTTTGTAATAGAAAAGGTATCTCTCATAGATTCCAAATATATAGCAAGAAGAGATATTGATAAGAGTACTCTACTTTGTCTGTTATCCAAGGACTAGAAATCTTGTGAGGTCTTTTTTAATTCAAGTGATGGTATTATGGATACTTATCAATAGTATCCTCTTAGCAAGAAGGGTGAGTACCTATCTAAAGAGAGATAGCAGTCTTATTGATTATATTCTTTATACTGTCATACTCAATAGAAGTAAACTATGTAGTTCTATTTCTAAAAGCAAAAAGGAGGGAAGTCCTCTTTTGATCATCTTAGGCTTCTGTCTGTAAGTCAGCCATTACTTATATTTAGAATCTCCATATAGTCCTTAGCTTGAGCCAAGATAGATCTCTCTCAGATGAGGCACTACTATCAATGGGTCAGAATAGACTTACCTATCTAGCAATTGGGATCAACTGATAGATGTCTAGCTTTGCTTGTCTAGACTTCCTGCTTGATAAGTTCTGGAATAGAGTTCCACAATACACAAGCAGTTGATTAACATGGGTTAGTCTGACTAACCAAGTCAGAAATGACTTTTTCACATTTCTCAAGTCTAAGCAATATGACTTAAGTTATAGAAGACATAGATAATAACTGAAAAGGATAGAAACTTGCAGATTTTTATCTTTGTTGGGTACTTTTATAGAGCTACAGCTAATCTACCTATATATAGTAATTACTATATCTAGTAGACAAATTCTTTATTATAAAAAGCACAGTTAGTTAAATGTTTAAGACATTTCTGACTTTCTAGTACTATATCTACTGGTAAGTACATTTACAATTAATGACTTGGAGACAAAGTAATGCAGAATATCACAAGGGTCTGTCTACTAAGGAGCTACTTAGTAAGACTATCATAGAGAGGAGAGAGAAAGAGACAAAATTGTAAGTCATTACTGTTAAAGATAGTTTTGCTTTTTATCACAAGCAATCAAAAACTACTTAATATAATCAAATGAAATAGAAGTCAAAGCATAAGAAGCAGTCTGGATCATAAGGTGTTGTAAAGGTTGTGATAGTCATAAAGGTTGTAAAAGTAGAAGTAAGATCTGTTTATAGATCTTCTTCAAGAAAAGCATATTCTAACTCAGAAGTGTCTGAGTTAGGGATTAGCATCTTGGGATCTATTGATGCTGAGGATGTTATGTCAGCTAAGACTTCAGTAGTAGAAGTCAACATAGTCTGTGAAGTATTAGAAGTTGTAGTCAATAAGGTAGTGGCTATAGAGGGGCTCTTTGAAATAGAGAGAAGTAAGACATATCTGAGTTCAGTTCTGTCACAAGGTCTAGTGAGAGTCAGATGAGCTCATACAAGGTTTTCTGCTGTAGAAATATTCTGTTCTTAGGAGTATATTCTATTAAGGATATTAGTGCAAAGCTTGTGAGCTAGTAGCTTGTCAGAGAGTATCAAGTATAGATGCATCCATTCTTCTGGACACTCTTCTTAATCTTTGTCTAAGGTCCATCTGTTTTTGACAGTGGAGTTAGTATCACTTGGAATAGTACAAACATATTCTCCATTAAGATAACATTGCTTAAATTGAGAGGAATGATAAGCTCTGGTTAGGATGTTGTTAAGATGAGTAGCCAATAGCATAGTGGGTGGAAATAATGTGAGATTGCACACTGATATGCCATCAGATAAATAGGCAGGGGAGAATTCCTAATAATAGAAGTCAGGCCATTCTATCAATGTTAGGATAATATCTCTAATATTAACAGATGGTGAATTGAATGCAGTATATGTCACAACCAATGAAGAAGAGAGCATTATCAGAACTGCCTTTGTAGATAACAATATGCTAGATGTTGTAGTATACTTGGGAGTTAGTATATTGATCCAAGAATTTAGTGACAATATTTACCCAATACTCATTGTTACTTTTTCTATACTTTCTTAGTATGTAGAATCAGTTAGGAGTGATAAAGTATGTGGAGCTAGTAATTTTGAGTGAGTCTGTGTCATGTTTTTGAAGAAAGGTGTAGAGTGTCTGGATATCTTCAATCAAGACAAGTTCCAGTAATCCTTTAGCAGGGATATTATTAGAGTTGTAGTCATCCATTTCTATATCTTTGTCTTCAATAGATTCATCAATAGGATCTTCCTGTATTTTAACAGTACCAGGAGCAGGGAGTGTGTATTTGCCAGTAGATAGTAGAATGGGATATGGATCAGTATGTGTATAGGACTGGATGACTTGGGCAATATGGTTGACAATAAATTGTTCTCTAATACTATTATATTTATAGAGATATTATATGAGGATGTACTGGAGAGAGTGGGCCTTTGGAACTAAGTGTACAGTTTGAACATAGCAGAGTATAGCAGCAATCCTTTCTACAAAATCCTGGGTGTCTGCTTCTTAATGCCCTTCTGCACACAATTTAATAGCATTTCTTTCTAAGTCAGCAAGGATAGTGACAAGGCTATGAACAGAATTGGTGAAGAGTTTCAACTGTTCTTTTAAAACAGTGAGAGAGTCAATGATATGAGTTAGATTATTGTAGAGGTATAAGAGATCCCTCAAGACTTGGTTATGTGGCTCTACTATTTCTAGGTCTATATACTCTACTTCAGATGTAGCAGCCCTTTCAGTAGATTTAAAGGCTAGAGATGGAAACTTGGCTGTGGGATGTTTGGCTACTTGGAGTGTAGTGGGTAAGGGGGCTTCTAGTCTCTTCAAGGTCATAGAGGGAGTGAGTACAGTTGGGTAAGGCATTAAGATAGATAACATTGCAATCTACAAAGTAATTATATTTGATAGTGATGATAGAGGTGGTGACAACAATGATGAGGATGATAGCTATGGATATAGAGATAGCAATATAAACCTTGCAAGGAGTAACTAGTGTTGGAGTGTTTACCAGGTTATGTTGACTAGGTCTGTGGTTTTGGTGTAGCTTTTATGGAATTTTTGTGTTTCACCTCCCTCTTTATTTAGGTTTACTCTAAGGATCTATTATGATATTCCTAGATTGCCTTCTCTGCATTTGACAAGTAGGACTTGGATAACTACTAATCTTCTTCATTGTTATATCCTTTCTAGTGGACTAGATGTTGGATACCTCTACCTTATTTCTGATGATCCTAGATTTTCTCAACTTCTCACTCTTCCTCAGCATTGATGAGATTGGGTGGCAGTAGTACAGACTTCTTCTGGACTTCAAACTTGGGATTCCTTTCTGATGATAAGAGGACCTCATTGAAGACATCATGAATAATCCACTGAGATAGTAGCTTGAGTTAGTATACTCTATTCCTGAGACAGAAAAAGGTCTATATCTCTGAAAGTCTAGCTTTTTGCTAGGATAATTAGTTGTAATATTGGAGGCTTCCAACTACACACTATCACTGACTTGATAGAATTGGGCCTCTTTTCTTTTCTTGTTATATATGACTGCTATGCTCTTCTAGTTCTGTTCTATGCTTTCTGCTGTTGATTCCTTTGCTTTTACCAGATCTGCTACAAAGTCTTCAACTGCCAGTGCTGATAATGATGCCAACATGAGTCTCTTCCACAGGTGTCTTCTATAGTTCAAGAAGAATGGAGAGTGATGTGTTGCTGAGTGTTGCTTATTATTATAATAGAATTCTGCTGCTACAAGCTATAATGTCCAATTGTTCTACTTATAGGATATATATTTCTGTAAGAAGTTCTTGACTTCTTGATTGATCTATTCTGTCTGTCTGTTAGTTTGTGGATAATAAGCTGTTGACAGAGCTTATTTAATCCTAAGAGCTTTATATAGACCTTCTATAAATTTTGATGTGAACTGTAGTTCTTGATTACTGACAATCTTTCTTGATAATCTATACAGCTTCCAGATCTGGTCCTAATATAAGATAGCAAGTTGTTCTGCCATCAATGAAGTAGTGGTGGATATTACACATATCATCTTGGTAAAACAGTCAATAATAACAAGAATAGTATTGTGTCTCTCTAAGAGGGGCAGTAGACTAATTAGATCCACAAAAATTTCTTCTCAAGGGTGTGTGGAAACTGGTAGGGGATGTAGGGGTATCTCTATAGATCTGTGTCCACTAGCACATATCACAACCATAGACAAACTATTTCACATCTTGTCATATGCCAAGTCACCAAAAGTCTCTTGACAAAACTTCCAGTATTTGATGTTGGCCTGAATATCCCACATCTGGTGCATCATGGAATTTTCTAATAATTCTAAACTGTAGGTCATCTCCTGATAGGACATAAATCCTTCCCTAGTAGTAGATCAATCTATCTACTTGAGAGAATCTTTTCAACAGATTCTCCAAACTCCTGAGTATCTTAGTTTCTATAGTGGTGCAGTCTTGGATTTGTTGTTCTATATCCATACTAATGAAGATCTTGAAACATGCTTCTCAGAGTAGGATTAAGGAGGCAGTTGTGTCTTTTTTTATTGTTACCTAACATACAAAGTTTTTGAGAAGTATAACTATCTTGTCTTCTTCTTGCCAATCAGGCTTGTCATGGCAAGAGAGAATATCAGCTTTGGTGTTAGTTTTACTAGGTATGTGGCAAATCACAAAGTCATAGTCTTATTGCTTGAGACACTATCACATTTGCCTACTGTTGAGTTTTTGCAGCTCTCTGAAGTACTTCAGATTCTCATGGTCTGTCCATACTTCAAACATTTCTTGGGCATCCAGGAGGTATTATTGCCATATTCACAGTGCTTCTATAATAGCTAATAGTTTCTTGTCATAGATTTTATAGTTTCTTTCAGCTAGACTCATAGCTCATGACATGAATGCAATTGAATACTATTTGTGATCCTGTTTTTGAGATAGGATGGCACCTATGGCATATCTTGACACATCTGTTTCCACTCTGAACTTTTCATCTAGTCAGAGAAGAGTTAAGACTAGTTCTTCTGTGATACACTGTTTCAGGATATTAAATACCTTTTGTTCATTGCTGCTTCACTTTCATTCCATCTTTCCTTTCAATACATTGAGGGGGCCTGCAATATTGCTAAATTCTTCAATGAATCTCCTATAGAAGTTCATGAATCCTAGGAAGCTTTTCATCTCTTTGATATTAGAGGGGGAGTTCCAATTTCATATGGCTTCAATCTTCTATTATTCTATTTCTACCTCCCTATTTCCCACTTTGACTCCCAAGATAGGTACTTTGGTAACTCTGAACTTGTATTTAGACCATTTGAAATACAGGTTATGTTTAGCTACAATCTTCAAGAATCTCAATGTCCTTTTCTGAAGTTCAGCTTTTGACTGGGCTGGGATTACAAAGTTATCTATATAGTTTGTTAAGGTACTATCATGGATCATTTCTCAAAAGATAGTAGTCATCATATATGAGAATGTGGCAGGAGAATTGTATAAGCCAAAGAATATAACTATGAGTTTGAAGAGGCCATGATTGGTTAGAAAGGCTGCTTTTCATTTATCTCTCTCTTTAATGTGAACATTATTATAGCTCCAAATAATGTCAAATTTGTTAAATAATTTGGTATTTTTGAGCCTGTCAACTACTTTGCTAATCAGAGAAATAGATGTCTTGTCTTTGACTATGTACTAGTTGATCTTTCTGTAGTCTTATACTAATTGTTTTGAACTGTCTTTCTTTGGGATAAAGAAACATAGTGCTACATATTGTGACTTTGAGATCTGTATTCTTTCTGACTTCAAATTTTCATCAATAAACACATTGAGCTCTTCTTTCTCCTTTAGAGTCATGGAGTATATTTTAGCTCTGAGCTCAAGGGGTGCATTGTCTATGATTTTGATTTTATGGTCTCATTAAGTGTGATCAGAAAGTTGGTCAAAATTGATCTTGTTGAACAAGTGGGTATATTTCTTCATATAAGTTAGTAAGTCTGCTACTGTGGTTAGGTCTAATTGCTTTTCCTTATCTTTGTCAATTTTTTGGCCTTGGAGCTTTTAAATGTGTGGTTTGATACAAATATCACAATGGGGAATATTACAACTAGGTGGATATCTTATAAACCTAACAATACTATTTTTTTAGTCAATTTTAGAATTGTGGTGAATTAGCCAGTCATGTCCTAGAAAGATATCTGCAGAGTCTAGTATTGTGACTACTACTTCAATCTGCTTCTTGTATCCTTGAGTGTCAAGGGTGATATCAGCATAATGTGTAATTGGTTTGTGCCCACTAGGACTTTTATCTGTATTGAAGACTTTGAAAGATTTAGTGACTAGTTTTAATAGTATCTCTAACTCCTTGATCTTTTCTTCTAATATACATGTGTGGGTGTAGCTGGAATTGATAAGAGCCTTGACTATTACCTGTTAGTTTACTGTGAGGGTTGTGAGGAGTTTACACTGTGAGTTTCATTATTGGGAAATAATATATTATGAAGAATGTGAAATAGAAACTCTATGTTTATAGGCTTGAAAGTCTATACATCTTACTTTGAGCTTTCTGGAAAACTCTTCTCTTTAGGTTTTTTCTCCTTCTCTGGTATCTCCATCACTGTTCTAATATCTGATTTGTTATATCATAGTACTCTGCAATATCTTGAGATATGCCTGAACTTGCCACAATTGTAGCACTAAATATTTTTGGCTGGAGCATGTATGTTTTTTAGTTTTAGACATTTGGCTGCTATGTGGCCAAACTTGTCACAGCTGTAACACTTGGGATTGTTCTTGTCCTTATACTGAGATATCATTTGACTGATCTCTATTGGCTGCTCTTGTTCTCCATAGGTGATACTACTTCTAGTGTTATGACCTTATGAGCAAACTCAGGTTGCAACTTAGGCAAAGGCTTGAGGGCGAGTAAGGGAAGAGTACAATTGGTAAAGTGTAAGGAGTACAGCACTCTACCTAGGTTACTTATACTAAGAAGACAGGGTAACACAGAGTGTACAGGAATAGGGAACATGGGGTAACATCAGGTAGTAGAAAATAAAACCACAGTCCATGAAACTATCCAGAGTAATCTACCCAGAGTCATAACATCACCTCCTCCTCAGGGTTCATGTCCTCATGAACAGGTAACTAATATAAAGGTCCTTCTAAGATAGAACATAATGACAGAAGAGATACCCAGTAGGAGTAACGGTAGTCCTTTAGTAGAGAAAGAGGTACCTCTTGCAGGCAATGCATGTACAGCAGGAAGAGGTGTTGATAGACTACTTCTATCCTTCAATGATAAACCTTGAGAGGTCCTTTTTAGCTCACGCGATAGCAAACTGGGTGTGATGTTCATTGCAGCCAATGAAGAAGGGGATATTATCAGGACCTCCTTTGTAGATAGTAATGTGGCTGGTCTTGAACTGAGCCTAGATGTTGGCGTAATGCTGTAGGAATTCATAGACCACCTGGGACCAGTAGTCATTGTCACTTTCTCCATGTTTCTGCAAGGTATAGAATTGATTAGGAGCAATGAAGTAGATGGGGGTGGATATCTTGAGCAAATTGGCATCATATCGCTAAAGGAACTTGTGAAGGGCATGGGTGTCTTCAATGGCTGCAGGGCCTATCATGCTCTCAGCAGGAGTATCATTGGAGTTGTAGTTGTCCATTTCGATATCTTGTTCTCAGACTATATCCGTGGGTGGTTCAGTGGGGTCTTCTGTTGTAGCTGGGGCTGGGGGAGTGTATTTGCCAGTAGGGAGTAGAACAGAGTATGGATCGGTGCATGCATAGGACTGGGTGACTTCAGTGATGTGGTTGACAATAAATTGTTCTCCAATGTTGTTACACTCATGGAGACATTTGGTGAGTATACATTGGAGGGAGTGTGCCTTGGGCACAAGACATGCAGTGTGGGCATAATGGAGAGTGGCAGAGATGTGTTCGACAAAGTCTTGAGCATCTGACCCATGATGGCTTCCAGCACACAACTCAATAACATTCCCTTCCAGGTCTGCTAAGATCATGGCAAGGCTATGTGCAGATTCAACAAAAGACTGGAGTTGTTCTTCCAGTACTGTGAGGGCATTAATGGAGCAAGTAAGATCATTATAAAGATATAGGGGGTCTCGGAGGACCTGGTTGCATAGCTCTACTTCCTCCATGTCAACATGTCCTATGTTCGAGGTTGCCATTTTCTCAGTTGGCTTAAAGGCTAGTGGTTTGACTTGGGCTGTGGTACGTTTGGCTGCTTGGAGGGTAGTGGGTAAGAGAACTTCAGACTTTCTGGAGGTTGACAAGAGAGCTGTTGCAGTTGGGTAGGGTTTGATGAATGACATTACAGTCAACAGAATGGTCATATTCAGCAGTGATGATAGAGGCAGTGATAACGATGATGAGAGCAGTAGAGGCAATTGCGAAGATAGTGATGTAAACTCATTTGGGAGTGACTAGTACTGGAGTGATAGCCAGTTTGTGTTGACTGGGTCTGTGGCTTTTGACATGGCTTTTATCTGAATTTTGAGTTTTACTCCCCTCCCCAATTAGGTTCGCTCTGAGAACCTATCAAGGTATTCTTGGATTGCCTCCTCTGCATTTAACAGATGGGACTTGGGCAACTATTGATCTTCCTTATCACCATAGCCTTTCCAGTGAACAAGATACTGGATTCCTCTACTCTATTTCTGGTGTTCTCAGATCTTATCCACTTCCTATTCTTCCTCGGCATTGATCAAGTCTGGTGGTGGAGGTGGAGGTTGCTGTTGGATCAGAAACTCAGGTTTTCTTACTGGTGACAGGAGAGCCTTGTTGAACATGTCATAAATAACCCATTGAGGTGGTAGCTTGAGCTGATATGCTCCACTTCCAATTACCTCTGAAACCAGAAAGGGTCCATATCTCTGATAATCTAGTTTTCTGCTTGGTTGATTTGTTGTGATGTTGGATGCTTCTAACTATACACTATCTCCTACTTGGTAGTCTTGGGTTCCCTTTTGTTTCTTATTATATATGACTGCCATGCTCTTCTGGTTTTGTTCCATGCTATTTGCAGCTGTCTATCATGCTATATTAAGATTGGTGATGAACTCTTCCACTGCCAGTGCTGGTGAAGACATCATAGTGATTTCTTTCTATGGATGTCTCCTATAGTTCAAGTAGAATAGGGAGTGGTGTATTGCCGAGTGTTGCTTGTCATTATAATGGAATTCTGCTGCAGCAAGCCATGATGTCCAATCATTCTGTTTATAGTTGACATATTTCTGTAGGAAGTTCTCGACTTCTTGATTGATCTGTTCTGTCTGCCCATCCGTTTGGGGGTGATATGCTGTCAACAGAGCTTGTGTGATCCTAAGGGCTTTACATAGACCTTCCATAAATTTTGATGCAAATTGTGGTCCCCAATCACTGATGATCTTCCTTGGTATCCCATGCAATTTCCAGATGTGGTCCTGATATAGAGTGGCTAGTTGCTCTGCTGTCAAAGATATAGAGGTAGGTAAGATGTGTATCATCTTGCTGAAACAGTCTACCATGACTAGAATAGCATCATGTCTGTTAGAAGGGGGTAATGGTCCAATAAGATCAACTGAGATTTCTTCCCATGGGTATGTTGGGATGGGTAGGGGGTGTAGTGGTGCAGCTTTTCGTTCTTGATAGATTCATGTCTTCTGGCAGATGTCACAACCTCCCACAAACTTCTTTATATCCTGTCTCATGCCAGGCCACCAAAAGTCCCTTGCTAAGACTTCTAATGTTCAGTGTTGGCCTGGATGTCCTGTATCTGGGACATTATGGAATTCCTATATGATCTGTGACTGTAGATCATCTCCCAGTGGGACGTAGATTCTTCTTTGATACTGGACTAATTTGTTGTTTTCCCTAAACCCTTTGAATGGATTGCTGAGCCCTTTTATCACCTCGGTTTCTCAGACTTTGCAGTTTCAGATTTGTTGTTCAATATCCATCCCAATGATGATCTTAAAATATGCTTCCCATAGTAAGACAATGGAGATGGTGGTATCATTCTTGATGTCTATCCTTCATACCAGGTTCTTCAGGAAGGTGACTTCCTTGTCATCTTCCTGCCAATTGTGTTTGTTGCAATGAGAAAGAATGTCGGCCTTTGTGTTAGTTTTGCCAGGGATGTGTCAAATAATAAAGTCATAGTCTTGCTGCTTAAGGTACCATCGCATCTGTCTTCTATTGAGTTTTTGTGATTCCCTAAAATACTTCAGGTTTTCATGGTCTGTCCACACTTCAAATGTTTCTTGAGCATCCAAGAGATATTGTCTCCATACTTGCAGTGATTTCATGATAGCAAGGAGTTCCTTGTCATAAATTTCATAGTTTCATTCTGCTAGGCTCATGGTACACGACATAAATGCTATTGGGTGCCAGTTGTTGTCCTGTTCTTGGGATAGGATAGCTCCTATGGCATATCCTGATGCATCAGTTTCTACTCAGAATTTGCCATTTGGTTGTGGGAGGATCAATACAGGTTCTTCCGTGATACGCTGTTTCAGTGTGTTAAATGATTTTTGTTCATCAGGTCCCCATTTCCAGTCTGCTTTCCCTTTGAGGGCATTGAGTGGTCCTGTAATATTACTAAATCCTTCTATGAACCTTTGATAGAAGTTGACAAAGCCTAGGAAGCTTTCTACTCCTTTGATGTTAGAGAGAGTGTCCCAATCCCTGATAGTCTTGATCTTTTGTTGTTCTATTTCTACCTTTCCGTTTCCCACTTTGACTCCTAGGATTGGCACCTTTGACACTCCAAATTTGCACTTGGATTGTTTGAAGTACAAGTTGTGTTTGGCTGCAATTTTCAGAAATTGTAGGGTCTGCTCCTAGAGTTTCTTTTCTGATTGAGCAGGGATGACAAAGTCATCTATGTAATTTGTTAAGGTGCCATCATGGATCATCTCCCTAAAGATAGTAGTCATCATTTGTGAGAAGGTGGCAGGGGAATTGCATAGGCCAAAGAACTTGACTGTGGGTTCGAATAGTCCACAATTGGTCAAGAAAGCTGCCTTCTATTCATCTCCTTCTTTGATGTGAACATTGTTGTAACTCCAAATAATATCAAATTTGTTGAATACTCTAGCATTTTTGAGTTGGTCGATTACTTCGCTAATGAGGGGGATAGGTGTTTTGTCCTTGACTGTATACTGATTAATTTTCTGATAGTCTTGCACCAGTTGTTTTGATCCATCCTTCTTTGGAATGAAGAAGTATGGGGCAGCATATTGTGATTTCAAGATTCAGATCCTTCCTGATTTTAGATTTTCATCTACAAATATATTGAGTTCTTCTTCTTCTTTCAGGGTCATAGAGTATATTTTTGCTCGAAGTTCCAGAGATGCATTTTCTGTTAGTTTGATCTCATGGTCCCATTGTGTGCAATCAGAGAGTCTGTCGAAATTGGTTTTGTTGAACAGGTGGGTGTATTCCTTTATGTAAGTTGGTAAATCATCTGCCGTGGTTGGATCTGGTTATTTCTCTTCCTTCTCATCAAGTTCTTGTATTTGAAGTTTTCGGATATGGGGTTCAATACATATATCACCATGAGGGATGTGGCAACTGGGGGAGCACCTTGTAAATTTGACAATACTATTTTTCCAATTGATCTCAGGATTATGGTGGGTTAACCAGTCATGTCCTAAAAATATGTCTGCAGATTCCAATATGGTGACTACTGCTTCAATTTGTTCTTAGTGCCTGTGGGTGTTGAGCATGATGTCAGTATAGTGAGTGATGGGTTTTTTGCCACTTGGAGTACCATCTGCATTAAAGACCTTGAAGGGGGTAGGGATTGGTTTCACAGATATCCCTAGTTCTTGAACTTTGTCTTCTGATATGCATGTGTGAGTGCATCCTGAGTCAATGAGGGCTTTGACTGTTATTTGTTGATTTACCATAGGGGTGGTGAGGAGTTCATGCTGAGAGTTTCATTATTGGAGAATAATATATTGTGAGGATTGGGAAGCAGAAACTCTATGTTTACAGGCTCAAAGGTTTATGCATTTTGCTTTGAGCCTTCTACAAAACCCTCCTCATTGGTTTTTCTTTCTTCTTCTGATACTTCCATTATGCTTCTGAAGCTGGGTTTGTTTCATTGTGGGGCTCTACAGTACTTGGAGATGTGGCCAAACTTTCCACAGTTGAAACATTGAGGTTTGTTGGCTGGATCGCATATGGTCTTTGGTTCAGTGCAGTTCTTCACAATGTGGCCAAATTTGCCACAACTGAAGCATTTGGGGTTTTCCTTGTCAATGTAGTGTGGTGTTTGGGATGTCATATGTCCAATTTCCATAGGTTGTCCTCGTCCTCCATATGTAACACCACTACCTGAGAGGTGTTGTTGTTTTAGGTTGGTAACTTCATATCTCTTTCCAACAGTATTAATGGATGCCATCCATTCCTTGTAAGTAGTTGGTTAGTAGTCACTGGGGTATCCCATGATGGTTTTAATGATGTTGGGGCAAACATGTTTCTTTAGTAGGAAGAGGGCATGGCTATCATCTATGTTGGCTTTATGCTTGAGGACTTCGAATTCGATCAAGAAATCTTAAATATGCGTTCTTCCTTGCCTGAATTCCTCAATTCTCCATTCTGCTTCTTCTGATCCCATTCCATTTGCAAATCTTCCTTCTAATTCCTTGGCCCAGTTATCCCAGTTGAAGGTTGCTCACCATGCTTCTGATATTAAGTCCTTCATTGTGACAGACGCAAATGATCCTGCTGTTCCTCCTTTCATCCTAGTGAGTACCACTGTGACTCACTGTCTATTGTTGGTGATATCATTTCCTGCAATGTAGAGTAACATGCTCCTCCACTAGTCTTCCCATTTCACTCTTGTCCCATCAAAGTACCCTGGTTCAGGTAGAAAGGACTTGGTTTGAGTTTGTATTATGGTTTGTGGGGCTGGTTGTGGTTGCATATCCATTCTTTCATGTTCTTGAGACATTCCTGTGCTGTCTGATTCTTCTGATGTCGACTGTCTGCTAATGTTGAGTGACCCTAGTACTTCTGATAAGTATTCTATTTCTTGGGCAGATTCTCCTTCTGCTTCTTTGTGTTCTGGCTCAGGTTCAGGTTCTTCTTCATCTGTTTCTGTTGATGATTCTTCTGGTATCTCGTTGTTCTGTTCTTCTTGCAATATTTGCTGTACATATTCTTTGTCTGCCAGTTGCTCAGCTATGCTTGCTGCTAATGCTCATCATCATTTTTCTCTAGCTGGATTGTCCTCTTTGTAGGACTGATGTCACTTATGTCTTTGTTCCATTTGGCAAGGTGAGTTGGTGACACTTTACCAAATGTTACGACCTTATGAGCAAACTCAGATTGTAACTTAGGCAAAGGCTTGAGGGCGAGTAAGGGAAGAGTACAATTGGTAAAGTGTAAGGAGTACAGCACTCTACCTAGGTTACTTATACTAAGGAGATGGGATAACACAGAGTGTACAGAAATAGAGAATATGGAGTAATATTAGATAGTAGAAAATAAAACCACAGTCCATGAAACTATCCAGAGTAATCTACCCAGAGTCATAACATCTAGTAATGTGGTAGCACTTCAATTCTGTGGACTTGTATCCTTTCCCAACAGTACTGATTGAGTCTATCTATTTCTTGTAGTTAGTAGGTTAATAATCTGATAGATATCCCATGATAGTTTTGATAATATCAGGATGAATATATTTTTTCAGTAGAAAGAGTGCATAGCCATCATCTGTCTTGGTCTTTTATTTGAGGACTTCAAATTTGATTACAAAATTCTAGATATACATTCTTCCCTACTTGAATTCTTCAATTCTCTATTCAGCCTCTCCCTGTCCTATACCATCTGAAAACCTATTCTCAAGATCTTTGGTCCAGTTATCCTAATTGAACCTTCTCTACCATTCTGTTTCCAATATATCCTTTATAGTGACTGATGCAAATAATCCTGCTGTTCCTCCTTTCATCCTAGTGAGCACTACTGTGACTTGGTGTCTGTTGTCATCTATATTATTTTCTGTGATGTAAGAGCCTGTTCAATGACTTGTTTAGACTTTACATTGTTTGGCTCTTCCTTTCTTTGATATGATTACATCAAAGTGGAGTGTCAACTTTAAATGATAGCATCAATGATCAAGCTGGTACAGACTCCTTGATTATCACAATTGTGATATTGATAGATTTGTGCTATTATCACCTCTGTTGTCAGAGTATTTCTAGTATAGTACTTGTAATTTACAACTCCTAATATATGCAATGCACTCTTTCATCTCTGGCTATAGTTCTCTACTTGACCCTCTTGAACTCATCCATGGTTCTCTTAGTAATATACTCAACATTTTGATCACTTGTATTATTCTAGACCTTCTGAAAATGATTTGTTAGTATTATATCAAAGAACTATATCATACCTCTGTTTTTTCAGATGAAGTCTGGGTGAATGAGCTTCTCAATGGACATCCTGAATGAATCTGGACAGAGCTTGGAGTACATGCTCATGTTTTTTGGCAGCTAATTCATGAGCTGTATATCATGAGCTATTGGAGCAGCTACTATGTCTCTCTTGAAGAACAACTTGCAATCTTTCTATATATTTCAGTTACTGGCCTGACTATTTACAATACTGGAGAGTGTTTCCAACAAGCTAATGTAACAATTTCCATATAAGTCATATTGCTTTTATTAATATAAAACAGATCTATTATCTAACATGAAGTAGTTATTTTCATTGAATGCTCTATGTTTTTGCTTTTTCTCTATTCTACACTAAATATATCAAATTATCCAGTCTTACAGATCCACCTCCTACTGAACTCAAAAATAATTCTAAATTATGGCCATACTTTAAGCACTGCCTCAGTACCATTGATGAAAGCCACATTCATTTAGCATCTCTTTCTGATAGTCTACAAAAATCATGCCAAAATTGGAAGAAATTTCTCTCACAGAATTGCTTATTTGTATATAGTTTTGATCTTTAATTTATATATATATTGACTAGATAGGAAGGCTCAGCATCTAATGCTCAAGTTTATAAGAGTGCAGTCAAATCAGAAGATCTACAGATTCCAGATAATTATTATCTACTTACTGATGCTAGATTTCCAAATTGGCAAAAACTACTTATTCTATATTAGGATAAATGCTACTATCTTGTAGAATAGGGTTGGGCCCAACTTTGGTAAAGATTAACTTCAAGCTTCTTAATTTCTATTAACTGACTCTGAGTTTAATACAGTTCACAAGACCATGAAGAATTGTTTAATCTTAGACATGCTCAAGCATGAAATATCATTGAGCATATCTTTAGTGTTTTCAAACATTGATTCTATATTCTTCTCATTGGCCCAGAATACAGTCCTTAAATTCAATCATATATCTCTACAACACCTGCTGCTATTTACAATTTTATTTGTATTTATGACCTACAAGAGAGTCGACTACCAAGTGGTAGAAACTAATTTGATCTTGGAGTCAATGCAGATGACTTCTATATTCAGAATATTGCTACAGTCAGCTTGACAGCAGCAGCATAGAAGCAAGAATTAGACAATCAATAGAATAGAATTGCTCAGAATATGTGGGATAATTATCAACTTATTTCAAAAGCAAGAAGAGGAAATATAGATTATTATTTATATAACATTGAAAATAAAACAGAACCTCTAGTTGGAAGTAACACATAGACAGGAGATGAGAGAATAGGTGATATTATTGAAGTGAGCAAGATTATAGATATAGATTAACATACAACATAGAGACAAATACAGGAAAACAACATAGTTGAAAGAAGATATGTTACTGAATATACTATATAACCTCAATCAGACCTCTGACATGCTAGATTGAGAAGATCTCCCAATATCTCAGTACTCAACTCTCCATAATGGACCATAGCAACAACATCCTCAATTTGCAGTAGTTCAGTTGTAGCAGCAATAGTTGAAAGAATAGCAGTTGGAGAGATAGTAGTTATAGGAGTAGTAGTTAAAGAAATAGTAGTTGAAGTAGCAGCAATTGAGGGAGTGACAGTTGAAGTAGCAGTAGTTGAAGGAGTGACAGTTGAAGGAGTAACTGTAGAGATAATAGATAATGAAATGGACATTGCATTCAAGAACATAGTCATTATCATAAGAAAATCTGGCTAACTTGGTATGGATGATGTTGAAGCTGCACTTAACATGCAACAAAGTATAGCCTCATATCTTTGTGCAGGGAGAGAAGGAAGTGTCAGTATTGCATTTAGATTTTGAACACAGTATATATAAATTACAGCCTTTTCCTCATCACTCAGATTCAATTTCTCAATGATCTCAGTAGTCATATCTATGTAGTTGCTACTTGAAACTATTTAAACACTATCAATAGCTGCAGTCATTGACCCAAGTGAGCTAGACACAGAATTTATTGAGCTAATAACAGTGACCTGCCCTGTTGTTGGAGGAGGAGTAGCCTTATTCAATAAAGTGGAACATTTTACTGATAGATGTAATTCTATTAATAGATTATCAACATTATCATAAGCTAACAGCTTATATTTGCCTTTTCTAGAAGATAGAGCAGATGATTAGATTGATGGAGAATAGAATGTGGTATTTTGGGTTAAAGAAAGGTTGTTATTGAAGTCAATAGCCATATTGTCACTTAAAGTGGAAAATAAGTTCTCAGAGGGGATAGGAGATTGACTTGTTACTATGAGAGTGGGTGGAGAGCTTTGTGAGGATGAGGCAGCCATGAGAGATCTAGCAGGAGGTCCAGTAGTAGTAGAACACAAGACATACAGAGTATATAAAGTGTGAGAAGTACTACTAGCCCTATAAGATTAGTGAAACAAAATCAGAGTATGAATAGTATTGTCATCATGATTAAGAGAGGACACTGACTTTGGAGTAGCATTGACAGATTATTGATGAGCAGATGCTGGTTTATGTACAAACTGCCCAGTTACACTTGAATGCTCAGCTATAACATGCATCTTCTCAAAATATGGCCAATATTGGCCCATATACTGATTGCACCCTGATTTCACCTGTCCATTGCCCTAGTTAATGATCAATGTGAAGATATGAAGCAAAAATGGTATGTACTGCACTGGGCAATCCCTCTATATATTTTATAAATTGCTCAAGATCAGCATCAGTATACTTGAGTGATTCTAACATTGAAGCATTCCTCCTTGCTCCTGACTTGGCCTGTTGGAAGTAAAGAATTGTATTATATGTTACCTTCACCTATTGATAATCATTGATTATCAGCTGATAAGAGAATAAATAAATATATCTGACTTATATTAGTGTACTACAATTTCACTTATGTAAATGTCAAGTTGAGAGTGAACTTTGTGTTGAGATGAGTAGCTGCAGCATTGTGAACTGATCATGTAAAGTTTCCACCATCAGATTCATATCAGCACAAGTAATAGAAATTAACTATTTAGAGATCTGGTCATTGGTAAGCAGTCTGTTAACAGATTTGCTCTTAGTCTTCTTAATAGGCTCTAGAGCATCCATGGAAGGCAGAGTAGACAGCAGCTCCTGATTAAGTACAGGAATAATATTGAGTAAGCCTTTAGCAGTAGCAAGGATGAGTGACAGACAGAAATTGAAGGATGTGAATGTCAGTGGATTATTAAAAAGAGTCATGGATGCAATATGTAAGCTTGTAAGAAAGCTGTGTAAATAGTCACTGTCACATTTAGTCTCTAACACAAGCTAGTAAATAGCATTCTCAGTAGGCCAAACAGTTTATTTGGATCCTCAAGTAGAACTCTTAAATCATGTTGCTATACAAGCTCTAAAATATCATGTTTCTCTACCAATCTTCCCATTTTAATCTTGTGCTATTGAAATATCCTAGTTTGGGTACAAAAGACTTGTTCTGTGTTTGCATTATTTGAGTAACTGGTATGGATGGCTATAGTTGCTGTGTATTCATTCCTTTGTGTTCCTGAGATATTTTTGAACTACTTGATTCATCTGTGCTAGTTCTCTCTGATATCAATTGTCTATTAATATTGAGTGACCTTAATGCTACTAATAACTGTATGAGTTTTTTATTTGATTCTCCTTCTGTTTCTTTGTGTTCAGGCTGTTTGGGTTTATCTTTGTCTATTTCTGTTGACAATTCTTCTGATATCTCATTGTTTTGTTTCTCCTATAATAACTGTTGCATGTATTCTTTGTCTGTCAGCTACTCAGCTATGCTTGCTACTAATACATATTGCTATTTTCTTCTAACAGGATTGTTCTCTTCATAGGACATATTCATTTGTACCTTTGTTCTGTCTGGCAAAGTGAGTTGGTAATGCTTTACCAAATGTTATAACCTTAAGAGCTAACTCAGATTACAACAAGGGCAAAGACTTGAGGGCAAATAAGGGAAAAGTATAATTGGTAAAGCATAAGGAAGACAAAACTCTATCTAAGGTACTTATACTAGGTACATAGAGTAATACAGAGTAAATGATAATAGAGAATACAGAGTAATACTAGGTGCTGAAGAAAATAGATACTATAGACTACTACAGTCCATGGATTCTATTCCAAGTAAACTACTCAAAGTTGTAACACTCAAGTCTTTGTCTTTGTTACAACCTGAGTTTGTTTATAAGGTCATAATATTTGATAAAGCATCACCAACTCACTTTGCAGAACAGAACAAAGATATAAACAAGTGCAGTCCTATGAACAGAACAATCTAGTTAGAAGAAAATAATAGTATGTACTAGCAGTGAATATAGCAGAACAACTGGTAGACAAAGAATATGTACAACAGCTATTACAGAAAAAACAGGACAACAAGACACTAGAAGAATCAACAATAGAATCAGACAAAGATAAATCTGAATATGAAGAAGCAAAAAGAGAATCAAACAAGAAACTCACACAGTTATCAGTGATATTAAGATCACTCAGCATCAGTAGACAATTGACATTGGAAGAAACAGAAACAGAAGAATTGCATAGTTCAGAAATATCACAAGAGTATAAAGAAGTAATGAATATAGAGCTAACTGCACTAGCACCTACTGCCTAAATAATAGTACAAATATAGACTAAGTTCTTTATACTCAAACTAGGATATTTTAATAGTACAAGATTAAAATAGGAGAACTAGTGGAGAAGCATAATGTTTTATATCACAGAAAATGATATCTTTCTCCCCAAGCCAACTTTTTCAATTAACATATTCTTATCAGACTCAACACCTCTATTCCAATCCTGGCCTATCCTTTCAAATATCCTAATGACATCTCCACCTAATAGTAACCCTCTCCAAAAGCCATCTTTATCAAAGTCCTCAACTGACAAAATCAATGTTGAAGTCAACTAACTAGACAATGTCCCATCTGACTCACTCTTATTTCCCTCTCTCATACCAGAATCTCTGCTACTGTATTTAATGATCTTAGCATCTAACTATGTCTTTTATCAAACTGATCCCCAGACAGAACATTGTCAAGTTTATCTATCTCTTCTTCTCACTACTATCAAGCAATCTGACCTTGCACTCACAATTGCATTAGAGAATCAATGCAAGATGGAACATTTGAGTCAAATCTTCACTAACCAGACTTCTAAGATTAGCATCTCAATCACACTTTTAACCCCTTTGACATTGACCCCTACACTGACATTGACCCAGTGGCCAACTACAACATATCCAGAGAAAGATGCTTTGATTATTAATGAGATTGATATGGAGATCAATTTTTATGAAAGAAATAATGTTATGATCAATGGAATTTCATTTCTATACTTGGATGGTGACATCATTCTTGATCTGAACATGGCTATTTTCTCTTCTAATAACTCTATGTTTGACTCACCCTTCTATTTCTGATCTGTTCCCATATATAGCACAGATTCCCTTCCAGATATGTAATATGGTTCTATTCTTCTACATCTTGGTGCCTGACCTTGTCCAGTATCAACTCTTAACTGCACCTCTTGTTCTACAGTTCTGTTCCACACTATTAATAGTTCTTACCCACTTTCTAGACCAAGTCATTGTCTATAGATAGTATGATAGAACTTGTATATAAGCCCAATGTAATAGTAGGTATAACTCTAAGTTATATACTAGTTTATATCATATATAAACCTCTCACTTGAATATCCTAGTTGAGCTCTTATCAGTTACTCTCTTAAACTCTGCTTGTGTTCACTCATATATAAGTGTCATACATTGCATGTTGACCTTTGCATGTTACATCCTGCTCTAGGCTAGACTTTTGTCACTAGAGTGTGTGGTAAGGTCTATTAAGTCTTCCAGATAGGCCAGATAGCAATAATAGTAGGTCCAGCATTGGCTGCTGATGGGGGCTGTGCTAGTTTTGCCTAATTGCTGTGGGTCAGCTGTGTACTGCTTGCAGGAAGAAGGCTGCTGCCTGTTTCTCATCTACCTTTAGATGTTGGAGAGACCTATCTTGTAGTGTAGACTGCCAGGACTCAGCTGAGCTGTGGGGAATTTATTCTTCATAGGGCAACTGTAGCTACATCTTTTGTATCTGCAACTGGACTGCTATTGTGTGCCAGTATCTAAATTTTTGACATCAAAAAAAAAAAAAACATCATAAGAAGGATAGAATAGAATTTTTACTTACTAGGAGACAAGATGAACAAGCACAGCTACATTCTGTTAGAAGAGTGGCAAAGACTATCTTATCCTATAGAATACAGGATCTTTATATACCAAAGTATGAGTCTGGAACCAATAAAGAAACTATCATATACAGTGGCTTCCAAAACTGCCCCAATGTTTGGCTATTTTGGAAAAATGACCTTGTCTAGTCAGATAGAAATAAGGTAAAAGTCTGGGATTTCCAGAGAATATAACATTACATAATAGCTTCAATTTAAGCTATAAATTGTATGATTCCAATCAAAACTGATTGATTAATAAAATAAACAAAATAGTAACTCATTGGGGCAGTTTTGTAAGTATGTATTATTTTCTAGCTTAGTACTTGGTATGACCTCTCTTTGCCTTGATAACTGCTTGGATCCTTCTAGGCATGCTTTCTATAAGGTTTTGACACATCTTTGGCTTAATTTCATTCCACTCCTTGCAAACTCTATCCCATAATTCATAGACTCTTTTGGGTGGAGTTGGATATAGTAGAAGCTGGTCTTTGAGATGATCTCAAAGGTGTTCTATGGGATTGAGATCAGGAGATTGTGCTAGCCAAGATAGGACTTGAATATCTTTATCTTCAAACTACTTTTTGGCCTTCTGTGAAGTGTGTTTGGGATCATTATCTTGCTAGAAGTAGCGCTCCTCCTTCTCTATTTCCAATGCTTCAAAGCTTTCCTCAACTCCCTCCTCTAAAATTTCCACATACTGATCAGAATCCATCTTCCCCTGCACCTCAACTAGCTTTCCCACACTATTCCATCCCATACAACCCCATACCATAAGATTATTTCCCCCTTTATACTTGACTGTAGGTGATGTAGTGTGATCAAAAAGTAGTTCTCCCCTTTGCTTCCATATATATACCTTCCCATCTGACCTAATCTAATTGATCTTTGTCTCATCTGTCCACAAGACACTTTTGAAGTCCTCTACAGTTCATTTTTGAGAGTATAATGCAAATTTGAGTCACTTTTGTCAATATATGGCCTTTAACATAGGAACTTTCTTCTTTGTTGCAGAGTAAAATCCACCATTCTTCAGTATCCATCTGACAGTTTGGGAGGAGACAGGGTTGGAGATAGTAGAGTTGATGAATTTGGCAGCTTGAACAGCAGTGTCAACCCTCCCAGAGCGAATTTCACAAATAATAGCAGTCTTATCACAAGTGAATAGCTTGGAAGGGTGGCCCCCACAGTTGTTTTCTTTGTTACTCTCCACTTCTTTAGCAATCCTGCCCACAGTACCCTTCCCTAGACCAGTTCTAGATTCAATTTGGTGATGAAAATATCCCTCATTGAGGAGAGAAATGATAGAAGAGCATTAGGTAGCAGAAATGGGTCTCATAGTAGTGGTATGAGGTCAAGAAGTAAAAGGATTCAAGTTCAACATGTCAAATAGATGTAAATAAAGTCACATAACATTGTTTAATATTCCCACACATTATTTGAATGAAGTATTACAATAAAAAACTAGTAGAATTGATAAAATAATATATGCT
>KQ962880.1:1799-15566 GCA_001563735.1 Leucoagaricus sp. SymC.cos
AATTTAATTGGAATTTTAGGCGATTTTTCGAGGGATGTAGAAAGTGTAGAAGTGGTGGTGAAAAAAGAGTGCCATTTACAGCAAGGTATCCACATATGGAAAAAAGTTCGGAGTGCAGTTCGGAGTGCGAAAATTTGCACAGAATACAACCGATGATTTGTAATTCTGACTAATGCTGACTAACACTGACTAATTCCGATCAATGCTGACCAATTTTTTATCAGCACTTCAATTGTAGCCCTAACCCCACTACATTCAGGGCCCGTGGGATACCACATCCCATAATTTATAGATTGTTAATTCTATGTTATGTCTAACAGCTAATATATTCATAACTTAGAAATATGTCCTTAGGATGAGAATATCTAGGAGTCTAAGACAGAAATATCAAGTCTGACTTCTTCTCAGAAGAGTAACACTAAAATGCCAGGCTTTTCTACTCTTTATACTTCAGTCCTCTCAGCTAGGCTATCTGAATCTATCACATCCATCTCTTACAAGAATAAGAGCAAGAAAAAGAGAAGCTCAGCTGCTACTGAGCTCATCTTCCCCCTACTATGTCTGCTGCTCCTAGTATTATGTCTATTCACTTCTGCCTCTCTAGTCCTTGGGTTGTCTTCTGAAATCTTAGTTTTCTATTCTAGCCTTCCTTGAAAGAGTGATTTTACTACTTGGACTAAGAATATTGTACTTTTTAGCCCTTCTCCTGCTTTATCTGATAAGTTACTAGATATAGTCTTCTTTATCAATTGTACTCTTACTACCTAGTCTGGTAAGGTCTAGAGAGAGAAATGAGATCATATATATCTTGTTTACACTCTATTAATGATAATAGGACATGTTGTCTCCTCACAGTGATATACCTTGCTCTTCAAAGATGCTCTCAATGTATCTATCCTAGCCTCTGCCTTATATGACATATTGCTCTATGATACTCCACAATATTTCCCTCTGACCTATAGTATAGCTGATTCAGCTGGCTCTGCTCCCTTTGTTTCTTTGTATAGTTCTTCCTTAGAGGCTACTATCTGTTCTCCTCTGGCTTCTAAGCCAGCTTCCTTTCTTCAGCCCACTTGGTCCTCTAAATATCTTTCTCCTCTCTCCAGTGCCAAGTATAGTTATGCTGATACTATTTGTAATGTCATATCTTTAGTTAATTTGGCCAAGACTATCTCCAACCTCTCTTCTAATTACATTATAGTGATGTATCAGACATCTATTTCTCTAGCACTTTCAAAGCACAAAATCAAGTTGACCATCTTCAGTCTCTTCCATTGCCAAGTATTGATCAAGATTGACCCTCTGTCTTCCTCCTCTCAATTCTCAGTCCTTGTTGGGGCTGCTAACTACTTCTTTAGTAAGAGCAACCTTTAAGTCAACTCCTACTACTTCACCTATGAGAGATCTTTCTCCTTACCTCCTATATCACCTTCTAGGCTGAGATAGATCTGGTGAAGACTAGTATTACACATCTTCTCTCTCTTACTGAGAATGGAGTTGAAGTCTCTCTTCTGTCTTTGTGATCTTATCTTAATGTTATGGACATTTCTTTTTTCAAGATAGATAGTACTCAGATCACTACTGACAATATACAGACAGTCATGGAGAAGTCCTACATAGTCACTTCCTTTATTTTTGTAAATAGCTCTTAGATTATACACAATTTATGATGTGCTGATACTGTTACTATATAATTTAATGTACTTAATTTCTAGTCAAATACTACTGCTAAGTGTCTGATTGGCATCTTTTTCCAGTTTGGCCCAGCCTCATGCTTTATGTATATAGTCTACTTTCACTCTAGTATTTCTTTGTGCTAGTATTGCTAGCACTAGAGATATTTTACCTGCATCTATTGTTCTCAGACTTTCTAATACCCCTAGCATACTAGTTCTCATACTAAGACAGGCCACTGACAATATACTTTCTGTTGCAGAAATAATCCCTCTGCTAAACTACTCTAGAAACTGACTCCCATGGGAGCTCTATGCTCACATGCTATATGCTGTGTGAACTGTAAAGAGGAGCACAGTACTAATAACTGACAGTGCCCATTTTGGTGCTACTACTTTGATCAGAGATAGCTGACTGAGAAGTTAGCTCTCTCAGACTTGTGAGAAGTATTTCAGAAGATCTCCTAAAAGACAGCAGAGGCTGAGCACAAGGGTAGGCATGTACTTGGCTGTTACTACTGAAACCAAAATCCTGACTAGGCTCTTATCACATTTTGAGGAGAGGGGCATCTGATACAGTTAACTATAATAGATGTTTAGGACTTATTAGCTGTTTTGTTCTTTATGTAGTCATTTTTAGCCTTCTTCTGTAACAGTATTCCAGACTACTGACCTGGAAGCAGACTGCTATTGTGCACTGCCTTATAAATTTTTGATTTTTTTTTTAAAAAATCAGATATTGTGCAATACTAAAATATACTAGCATCTACTAGTTATTATCAAATTCTTCTGAGATGAAGAGAATAGCAGCTTTTAGTTTCAAAGATCTACTTCAAGTAAGTCATACTAGATTGTATATTCATGGATGTCTATAGCTTATATGTACTTTGACCTGTTAGCACACTTTAACATATTTTAAAAGATTATTGCCAGTCTTACACAATAAATGTCTGATGAAGCTCTTGTACTAATTTGTGAAATGGCATACTCTTGTAAATTTGCAAATACATACTGAGAGTTCACTAGCATTGCTTGACAATATCATAGATGAGCTGAGTAACTTATTCTATTAGTTTCATAACTATATGTGCTCTGTTTTTCTTACAGTTGAACTTCTATGAGAAGTAGCTTTATATGCTCAATGACATAGTAATGTGCCCAATGCTTATAGCACTAGCCAACAATATGCAAAAGCATATAACCTTAATACTATTAGTACTATTTTATAGAATATTATTTTACTCATATATGTCATTTTGAAATAACTGACTCTTATTCAACATAATTAGTATTTATTTCAAGTTATATTTATAAGTACTTGACTCACTTAATCTTTACACTACTAGAGCAAGCAATCTTATTATACTATCAAATAACTATATAGAACAACAAATAAAAAGAACCTAATATATCAGATTAGTACAAGTTATACTCAACAACAAGCCTTTTGTACTATGGAAAAGCAAGAGGAGGTTGAGCTCAAAGTATTATGACTCTGGGTAGTGTACTCTGAATAGACTCATAGACTATAGTAGACTAAAGTAGTTATTTTCTTCTTACTCAGTATTACTCTATATGCTTTATTCTTGTTCATTCTGTGTTACTCTATGTACCTAGTATAAGTACTTAAGGTAGAGTCCTGTACTACCAACTTACCTTGCCAAATAGAACAAAGACCTAAACAAAATTAGTTCTATGGAGAGAACAATCCTGTCAGAAGGAAACAACAATATACATTAGTAGTAAGCATAGCTAAATAACTAGCAGATAAGGAATATGTGTAACAGTTATTACAAAAAGAATGAAACAATGAAACACCAAAAAAATTGTCAACAGAGACAGACAAAGAAGAACTTGAGCCTAGACACAAAGAAGCAGAAGAAGAATCTGTCTAAGAACTAGAACATTTATTAGCAGCATTAAGGTCACTTATTATTAGCAGACAATTGACATCAGAAGAGATAAATACAGAAGAATCAAATAGCACAGACATGTCTCAGGAATATGAAGAAATGAACATGAGAGGAGTTCTCCCATCTGCACCAATTGTGCAAATGATAGTACAGATACAGCACAAATTATTCATATCTGAGCCAGGATATTTCAATAGATCAAGAGCTAAATAGAAAGATTAGTAGCACAGTATGGCATTCTATATTACAGAAAACAATATTAGTGATGAATGAGTTTAAGTAACAGCAGTTCTGTCCAGAATGAAAGGAGGAACAGCAGGATTATATATATTAGTAATAGTGAAAGAAATAATAAAAAGCAATTATTAGGAGAATTTAATTTGGAATAATTGAGTCAAAAAACTTGAGACCAAGTTCTCAGATGGTATGAGAAGAGAAGAGGCTGAATGGAAAATTAAAGGATTCAAGCAAGGACAGATGCACATCCAGGACTTTCTAATTAAGTTTGAAGTTCTCAAATATAAGGTCCAGACAGATAATACTTATGCACTCTTTTTGTTGAAGAAACACATTTGCTCTGACATTATCAAGACTATTATGAGGTATCCCTCAGACTACCAGCCAGACTTTTACAAGGAGTGGATTGAATGTATCAGCACTATTGGAAAAGGATATGAGTTTACAGAGATAAAGTATCATTATACCACAAGAAATAGTATCACCTATAGAGGATGAGGACAACTAATAGAGATTAGACAAATGATATCCCAAATACTATACTATGTAGACAAAGGCAACCCAAAGTGCTATAGCTGTGGTAAGTTTGGCCATATTGTGAAGAATTGCCCAGAACTCAAGACCACATACATTTCAGCCAACAGAACTCAGTGCTATAACTGCAGTAAATTTAGCCACATCTCAAAATATTATAGGGCACTACAACAAAACAAACCTGGCATTAGGGTCATGACAGAGATATCAGAAGAGGAGGAAAGGGCCAAGGAGGAGAGTTTTCCAGAAGGCTCAAAGTAAGATGTGTAGACTTTTGAGTCTATAACCATAGAGTTTCTGTTCCACATTTCTCATAATATATTATTCCTTAATAATGAAACTCTCAGTGTGAACTTCTCACCACACTTATAGTAAATCAACAGGCAACAGTCAAAGCTCTCATCAACTTGGGATATATGCACACCTGCATATCAGAAGACAAAGTCAAGAAATTAGGAATACTGACAAAGCCAGTCAACAAATCTTTCAAAGTATTTAATATAGATAGAAGCCCTAGCAGTTATAAACCAATCACACACTATGCTAATATCACCCTTGACATCCAAGGATACAAGAAACAGATCAAAGCAGTGGTCATAGCTTTGAATTCTGCAGATATGTTTCTAGGACATGACTAGCTAGTTCACTACAACTCTGAGATCAACTAGTCAAATGGTATTGTCAGGTTTACAAGATGTTCTCCTAGCTATGATATTCTCTACTGCAATATTTGTATTGAACCCTATATTCAAAAACTTCAAGCCTAAGAGTCTAATAAAAAGGAAGAGAAACAGTCTTATTGCTTCTTTATCTGGTACTCCTATCATCTTAGGTGGCAAACAAGTGTAAACACCTCCATCATCATCTATATCATTAAACACAGTCTCATCTACCTTATCAATCTTGGAACCAAGTATCCTCCACTACTATGTCCAACTTTCCACCTGCAAATCTAGAGGTACATGCTGATCCATCAATGGTGTGCCTTGCTATGTTGTTATCTTTTGACTGCCCTCCCTTCCACATCCCCTTGGCCTCCTCTGGTACTAGGATATGTCCTGGCTCTAGAGAGAATGTCCCTGATGCTGATCTTCTCAACCTCAGCCATATGCCTAGAACAGCTACCAGGACTGGTCACATTGCCTGCCACTATGGCAGACAATGTAGACCTTTGTATTCTAGCAGGTCCCACTCATGGTCTTCTGCTGCATCTTCTTCTGAGGAGGAGGGCTCACCTACTTCTTCAATACTTTGAGCTCTCTTCCAGGAGGGCTCTTCTCTTCAGGTAGCTGCCCAGCTACCTAGTGCTCTTCTGGGGCCTACCCCTCTTGTGCTGAATGAGTTCTATGGGCTTGATGCTAACTTTGAGGTAGTGAAGGTCTCCTTGCATTATGTTCTCAACTATATATATATTTAAATTCAGAAATTTATATAGCAGTGCATGATAGCAGTCTGCTCTCAGGTTATAGATGCCCAGAACTACGATAAATATATGTAACAAGCAATACTATATACTACAAGGCCATAGCCAATCCTGCAAATGTCTATACTCACTCAAGTCTGATTTCTCTGCCCTCCAGCCACAAGCCAAATGACAGGTACTTGACCTCATGACTGTGATCAGAAGGTGCTCAGTGAGTGCACTGATGCTGGAAAGCCTCCCTATCCTGATGCTCATTCTCTTGCCTCTTGAAAGTCACACCTGATGCAGCCATCTGCCCCTGCCAGTCCCAATTAGCTCTATGGGCCAACCAGTCCCAGTCAAAGTAGTGCTGCCAGTATGGGCACTTTTGGTTGCTCACACTGTGATCTCCACCACAGTTCACACAGTGAGTGGTGTGAGAGCATGGAGCTCCCTCCATAGTTGTTGGCATAGGGGGGTTAGCTGAGAGATTGCTCCAACAACAATTGGTGAAAAGACAGTAGTTAGCCTCTGAATGAGGGCCAGAGCACCAAGGACACTGAGGAGCCTACAATCAGCAGGAGTGAGTAGAGTGACCCCATTGCCAGCAATGCTGACACACAGGGACACTGGCATGAGACTGAGCTGCCTGCACAGGACAGGAGGCCAGGCTGAACTGGAAAGAGGTGTTGATAAGGCACTTAGCTAAGGCACCCAATTGAGAGTTGACAACATCTAACCAGACTATAGCTGAGTCTGACCATGTGGAGTTGTGTATGACATGAGGAGCATTAGCGAGAGTGAATGAGGGGGCCATATATGACTTGGCCATAACACTCTTGACATAGTCTGAGTCCACAGGATCAGTGGTACCTGGCCAGAAATAAGGAATATCTATGATCTTAAGATAAGACCACAACGTGGGGAGAGAGGCCTGAACTTGATGGCCCAGGTATTTATAAAGAGCAGAAGCAACCAGCTGAATCTCCTCAGCAGTTACGATGCAAGAAGTAAGGAGAGAAATCCTCCCATATGTGAAAGTACAAGAGTTGACCTGAAGATCAACCTTAGCAAGAACCCAATTGGTGATGCCAACTAGAGAAGGGAAAGCTGAGGCAGAAACAACTGCCTCTAACTTGATGAGAACCTGGCAGTGGGAGGGCCCAGCAACCATAGACTTAATCTTCCTATGAGAAGGCAGAAGTGGAATGGAGGCCTGATGCATGGCAATGATGTGATCAGATGGCAGATCAGGAACAGTCTTGGCCAAATTGACCAAGGCTGTGATGTCACAAACAGTGTTAGCATACAATCTTTTGGGGGCCAGAGCCAAAGAGGGAGCAGAGCACCTAGAAGACCTAGGAGGCCTAGGGGGAGCTTGAGGGCAGGGAGCTAGAGGACAGGCAGTGGCCTCCAAGAGAGGAGCATGCATAGAGGGAGGTGGAGATGCACAATCAGCTAACTCAGCTGATCTACAGGTCTGGGGGCCTAGAGGTGGCTAGAGGACAAGAGTAGCCAGGTATAACTTTAGGTCCTGACTACTCTGCAAAGAGGAAGAGAACAGCACAGAATGCCATCCACTCTGAACAAACCTGCCCACTAGAGCAGCAAGCAAGTGAGAGAAATAAGCCTTATCACCCTCAACAGCCCAGGGCTTATTGTCCCAAGAAGTGAGAGCAGCACAAATATCACCAAGAGCTCCCACAAGATTGCTCAAGTTATTGGCAGAAGGGATGTCCTTGCCAGGAGGAATGAGGCTAGAACAGGATATAGGACAAGGGGCAGGAGTGGGAGTGAACACTAGACTGGGCTCCACACCAGTGGGAACCTTGTATGACACAGGGGTAAGAGTACCCTCTGGAGTATGAATAGAAGCATGAAGGGCAACCCTTAGTGCATGAGAAGTGAGGCCTGCTTGAAAGGCTCTCCTGTGGGCTTTCTGACCTGGACATGGGCCAGTAGGCATGGGGGATTCTGGCTCAGAGGGAGCGGGTGTAGAAGGGGAGGATATGCGAGTGTTACTGACCCTAGCAGTCATGATCTCTTCTTCATAACCAAAGTTGCCACCCCAAGAGCGACTAGAAGGGCCAGCCTTAGAACCACTGGGCTTGTCAGACATAGCATACAAAAATATATTGGAAAATCTCAATAAATCGATGATTGAAGTATGTGGGAAAGAAGAGGTTAAGCCCTCAACTATATGTGACAGGTGCATGATGCTAAGATGTCTGTCCCATCCAATTTTGGCCCCTTCATTGTGAAGATGGCTGAATTTGTTATTTATAATTCTTGAGCTTCTCTTGTTGTAAACCCCAAGGATGCTCTTATCTCTGAGTCAGTATTTGATGCTGTCTCAGCTTTCTTCCCTCCTTCTAAGCTATCAGAGGATATTACTATATGCAAGCCTACTGCTCTGCCTGTCAAGATTGTTTCTCCTCAGATTATAGCTCAGGCTTCTGTCCCCCCTCCCCCTAGCATCCTAGCTGGTGTGCCTGAGAATGCCCCAGCTAGACCTTCTGGGAGTGTTTCTGCTCCACCATCTCTCTGGCCTCCAAAGCCTCAGGGAATCAGGAAGGCAAAGGCAAAGAAGACTGCCAAGCAGAAGGTGCTCTCTAAGGGTGTCCCTCCTCCCATGCCTGCTGTCTCTAAGCCTAGCACTAAGTCCTTTGTGGCTGCCACCACAGCTAAGCCTGCTCTTGTGGTAGGCAACTCCAGTTTAGTAGAGAACCTGGTCAATATTGCCAGGTCATTCTCTAACCTCACTCTCTCCACCATCACAGCCCTTTTACAAGCTGATCAGGTAGCTGCTCACCCTCCTGTCCCTACTTCAGTGGCCACAGGGTCTAAGCACCCCATTACACCTTCTGCCCCTGCTCTTCCTGTGAAGAAGCCTAAGGCTACCACCTGAGAGCCTTCTAGAAAGCAGATTCTATTTGTTCTGGCTAATCTCACAGTCAGGCTTAATCTCAAGGAGATCCCCTGTCTCCTCAACTGCTTTCTGGTAGGTCACAATGTTGTTGGGTTCTATACAGAATCTATAATGATCACTTATGGTGGCTTGTCTATTCTGACTAGTGACATCTCTTTGCTCAAGCAGCTCAATCTCATTCACAAGTGGCTGACTGGGCACTTTACTCTTGTGGGCTGTGAGACCTACCTTCCTATATTGAAGAGCTTCTTGAAGCTCATTGATGTCTCTTTCCTGCATGCTAATAGTAAGTGTACTTCCTCTCAATATGTTAAGAAGGTTATGTGGCTGTCCTCACTCTGCAACCACTTTGTCTTGGTAGGCCCTGCTTATGTGGTCCACAATTTCTATGTGTCAGACACTGTGACCACATACTTTGAAGTCTGGGACTTCCAGAGGGGCACTTGTGCTGCTAACCTCATAGGACGCTCTCTTCAGTTCAGCTACTGGACTGTCAGGATTCTAGAGGCTAACACTAACCCCAGCACTTCCTTGTGCCAGTGCTGCTGGACTTGGGGGCACTTGTCTTAATTCTGCCATACTAAGGTGCCTTAGTGCCCATTGTGTGGTGGACCTCACTATCAGGATGGCTATCATGTCTTTGCTGGTTGCTGTAAGGGAAATCCTAGCCAGAGTATTCCCAAGACTCCAGAGAGCCAGCCATGTCCTCACCCTCCTTGCTACCTGAACTGTCATCAGGCTCATGCTACTACCTCAAAGCAGTGCCTGTTCTAGTGTCATCAGTTCAACAAGGACTGGTTGCACTCTCATTATCAGGAGGTGCATTCCCACTGTGCTGCTCACTCTCCTACTTCTAACTGTATCTCTTCTTATGTCTAGCAGCCCTACTGAGGTGTCACCTAGAGTGGTGAAGGATGTTCAGATTTTTTCCCAGAATGTTAATAGAAATTATGTATATCTGAATATGCTACTTGAGAATATCAAGAACACTTTTGATATTGTTTTTGTTCAGAAACCTCCTTGGAGGACTATCTGACAAACTGTGTCAATGACCTCTCTTGAGAGCAATGACATAGTGGGTGTGCCCAAGCACCCCAACTAGCTATATATGGTAAGGATCCCTACTGATTGCTATCCCCTGTATATTATATCTTATATCTATAGGTGCTTGGCTCATCTTTGTCCCTCTATATAGTAGGACATTATTGACCACCAGGACATTTTTATCCTCTCCCTCTTTACTTTGAAAGAGGCAGTGTACTTCCTCAATGTCTATTCTGACAACATTCATACTGCTATCAACTTCCTCTCACAGAAGGTAAATATGCTTTCTGCTTTTATTTACATGAGAGGTAACTTCAACTGTCACTCTGAGGTTTGGGACCCCTTCCACACCTCACACCCACTTGTTGTGCAACATCTTCTAGAGTTTGCTTTTGACATCGGGCTCAAATGGGCCTGTCCTTCTAATCTAGGGTTGACTCATGTTCTACACAACCCTGATCTGGCTAGCTCTGTGATCAATCTTGTGTTCACAGGGCCTTTGTCTACACAGTCCAATCTTCCCAGATTGGATCTCAATCATCATGGACCTTTGGACCATGTCCCAATCTCCACTCTTGTTCCTATCTCTGAATCTGAGATTAGGGTTTCTTACATAGTAATCCTGAGGGAATCCCCAGAGGAATCTGGGTTTCTTGTCAATCCCACCACTAGTCTTTGGGCCCTCAATGTTGAGGACCTGTCTTCTCCTGATCTGATTGAGGTGGCTGCTGTGGTAGTTATAGAGGTCTTCTCCTCAGTGTAGAATGCCCATGCTAAGAAGGTCATTGTTACAGTGTACTCTAAGTCCTAGTGGAATGATGAGTGTGTGTAGGCTATTGCCAGGTACTAGATGTCCAAGGATCCTGCTCACTGGAAGTTATTTTACAAGGTCTCCTGCCAAGCCAAACAGCACTTTTTTTAATGCCCACATTGAGGAAGTCATGACTGAGAATAAATAACCTTGGAACCTTATAGCCTGGGTCAAGCCTCACCAGCTCCTGCCATGTGAAGCTATTTTGCATTGCAGGGAGTCTTGCCATAATATGGACATTCTTTGGAGGATGCTTGATGAGACTTACAATGCCACCTCTAGGCAGCCTTATGATCTGACTGTTTTGGAAGAGCTGGCTCTGCTGTGTGAGCAGGACTGGGTTCCCTTTTTGGGACTGGAAGTGATAGAGGTACTGCATGTATGTTCATCACACTCATCTCCTAGCCCAGACCATATTATGTAGGTTCATTTGAAGGAGGTTCTCTCAGATGATGCTGTCTTGGGGAACTTTCTGAAACTGGCTAATGCCTGCCTTGAGGTTGGGTGCTGGCCTTCATATTTTAAGGAGTCAGTCTCTGTAGTTATTCTGAAGCCAGGGAAACCCTCCTATTCTATGCCCAAGTTGTTTAGGCCTATTGTGTTGCTTAATATAATTGGGAAACTTATTGAGAAGATGCTCTCTGCATGTCTTCAGTTTGATGGTGTCAAGTATGACATCTTTCATTCTAATCAGCTCAGCAGTATTTAACAGCAGTTGACCAAAGATACTAGTTTATTTCTCACTTATCTCATCAAGGCGGAGTGGGCTAGGGGACTCAAGATGAGCATTGTCACCTTTGACATCACTTAGTTCTTCCCATCTTTGAACTATGGTATGCTCATGGCTATCTTGTCCAGACAGAGATTTCTGGCAAATGTTTGTCATTTCTTTGCTTCTTATCTGGTCAGGCAGAGAATAAAGTACCTGTGAAACTCATCCTCTTCTGAGTATTATCTGGCTGATGTTGGTGTCAGTCAGGGCTCTGCTCTCTCCCCTGTCCTATCAGCTCTCTATCTTGTACCAGTTATCAAACTGTTTGACTTATGGGCATCTCACTTGGAGTGCAATGTCTTGTCTTATATTGATGATGGTACCCTCATTGCTCAGGCTCAGGAGCTTGCTGACAATCTCATATGCCTCAAGCAGGCCTATGGATTTGTGTATGAGTTATTCATGGTGTTTGGTCTGGTTTTTGAGCACAATAAGTCCAAACCCTTCTATTTCTCTTGTTATAGGAACAACAACAATCTACCTATTGATTTAGGTTATGCCCCTTATACAGACAACTCTCCTCTGCACTCAAAGACCTATTAGAGGTATTTGGGATTTTACTTTGACTGCCAGCTCTCTTTTTGTAAGCATGTGTGGTACTACACTACTAAGGCTATCTCCATAGTTCATGCCATGAGAATGCTGGGTAATTCACTTTGAGGTCTGTTCCCTAAGCAAAAACATCTGCTTTACAGGTCTTGCATAGTGCCTATTGCTATGTACAGCTTTCATCTCTGATATCATAGCCTACATTCCCATAAGGCTCATCTTACTTCTCTTAATAAGGTGCAGCATCATGCTGCTATCTAGATTACTAGTGCTTTCCACACCTTTCTATTTGATAGAGTTGAGACACTCACAGGCCTCATCTCCATGCATCTCCATCTTAGAAAGTTGAGGGCATGTGTGGCATATTGTGTACTCACTCTCTCTCCTACTCACTCTTCTAGACAGTTTCTGGAGACACATGATTTCCTGGGCACTGATCCCCATCAATACCATTTTACTAGGCTGGGCTGCTCTGTCAAAAAGGTCTGCTCTACTGTCATGGATACCCTTTCATATCTTAGTGCTCCTATCACCCTGGAGATCTTTGATGCTGACACATTGGAGACTTGCCCCAGGAGGCATCTTATGGACCAGTTCTTGGACTGCATCTAGGTTACTGAGTTCTTCTCTTAGGAGGAGGATGTCAATATCCTACATATCTTGAATGCCAAGCTCAATAGGGCTCTGGTACTTGATGACTGCACTAGTGTGGCCACAGATGCTTTTGTGGGTTAGAATAGGGCTTACCAAGCTGTTTTGGTGGCTTGGGTTTGGGCAGGTGGCATGCCAGTCAGATAGATATGCTAGGCCACAAGCAGGGTCATCACTTCTAATGTGGAACTCCATGCTATTCATATGGGCACCCCTGCTGTATGCATGCAAGAGGGTGCCTATCACACTGCCCCGTCCACTAATCATCTGGCTTTGGCTTGGAGAGCAGTGGACCCTTCTGTTAGTAGCAGGCAGGCCCAGGCTCTGTTCATCTGTTATCATCTTGCCAGGTGGCTTAAAGAGGATCCTTCTCACATCTTTGCATTCATACAGGTTTGCTCCTCTTTGGAGTAGCCATTATATCACATAGTCTATAGATATGCTATAGACCCTGCTGCCTGGGAGTTGGTGGGGGTTCACCCCTTCACCACTCTTAACTATTTATATATGGCCAAGGCTCAGGTCTGTCATGATAAGTGGACTAGGTAGTTTGCTTGTTCAAGCTCTTCCAGAAGAGATTTTCTGCACTTCACTGATAAGAGGGACAAACACATGACACCTACCTACCTCTCTGGGAGTATGTGGCTTAAGCATCTGCATGATTCCCTGCTTTGTGTATGTGTATGTAGAGCAGTTCTCAATCATGTGCCTATTGAGAAGTTCAGATATTGTTTTAACCTCTCTTATAATCATTCTTGCCCTTGTGGGTCTACCAATCAGCAGACCTATGAGCACATCCTCACCAAGTATAGTAACTTTGGTGACCCTCAGTGCTTTCCTAAATGCTAGAAGGAGCTGTTGGATTTCTGCAAGAGGAACCCTTGTGTGTTCTCCTTTGCACATCTTTCTGTGGGATAATAATGGTGCAGCCACTCTTCAGTGGTTGCCAGGTTCTCTGAAGTCTCTCTAGGTCTTGGGAGGTCTGGCAGTAGCTGCTAATGGGGGCTGTGCTAGCTTGGTCTTAGCATGCAGTGTCTATAGGTGCAGCACTACAGGCATAGATATATTACCTGCTTCTCTATTTATCTTTGGGTGGAGAGAGGGCTTATCTTTCAGTGCAGGCTGCCATGTTCAGCTGAGCTGTGGGGGATTCTTCTCTTGTGGATTACCATAGATACTACTTTGTATTTGTAACTGGACTGCTATCATGCACCAGTATATAAATTTATGATTATAAAAAAAAAAAAAAAAA
>KQ962883.1:17380-29451 GCA_001563735.1 Leucoagaricus sp. SymC.cos
GTCAAGTACTGCAGCATTGTCTGCACTCGGCAGTCCCTCAACGCCACCTAAGCCATCCTCTCCGTGGATTTCTGGATCGTGTTTGGCAGGTTGAATAAGTGGGCTTGTCGCACCGGGATAGACCTTGATATGAGTAGGAGCACCGTATGCATGTAGACACCTTGCGGCGTTCAGCGCTGTATGGGTGCTTGGCGCGTTCCCGTGAGTCTGTCGTTGCGTGATTTATTCTGTTCATCAGTGTACCGTAAAGATGTACGCACCGTTGACACGCCGATCAGGTTGATGCTCGGACAATGCACGGCGAGCAAGAGTGCAATCGCATCGTCGTGACCCTGACATTGGTTGAGGGCCTCGATATCAGATTAATCGAAAGGCGAGCCATACAGGATCGACATCAAGCCAAACGTTCCTCATCACAAGTGAATGGGTCAAGTCCAGGCTCCTTCCCAGTCCGTCGGAATGCGTTAAGTTTCGGTAGGACTTCGGAACAACGTTATATAAGCAAAGAGCATCCCGACTAGGAAGGAGTTTGGGTTTCTCAAATGATTGGGAGCGCACCGGAGCCTTCTCTCCACTCAATTTACAAACGATAAGTCGCCAAGTCAATGCTTACACGCTCTCTGTCGTGAAGAGATTCATGAGTGCTTTGAAGCTCATAGGATATACCCAGCAGGCTACGAATGCCTCTGCGATCATTTTGGGTTCTGAAAGCCAGTTTACAGGTATCACTTTGGTACAGTTCGCAACCCTCTACTCTGTTCTTTTAGGCTTGTTGGTCCTTTTTGTACCGCCTGCGGCTTTTTTAATAGTTTCCTGACCACACCTCTTCTCATGATATGTTCCAATGATTTACAAATAGGAGACTGCGCCATAAATCGAATCTCAAATGCCCAAAGTCAATACATTCTCATATGTACATCCGTGTCGTAGTTAAACAACGATTATCAATGATTCCAATCCCTGATCTCGGCTAATGTTCCTCCTGCAGCTACCCATTCGAGTTTAAAGGAGATGTAGCATCGCATGCATCCACACATTTGAGAAGTAAATCGAAAAATCCGGGAACCTATGGTCGCTCAATCGACGTTGTACATTAGCATCTAGATCGGGATACTCACGTTCAGTTCCTGAACGACGAAGCAATTCTTCCCTTCTCTACCCCATGAACCTTCACTGCAACCGCGATAATCCCAAATATCGACTACGGTTTCACCCATGCAGTGTCCAGAGTTTAGTTCCACATCTACCCTGTACCTCTTTCCTTGAAACAGCTCAGGATCTTGAAGATAAGCGATAGTCAGCGCGTCATGTAGTGGGGGCCCTGAGTGAAAGCCAAAGACGGATTTGTAGGTCGACGAAAAGTAGGTGATGAGTGTGCTGAGAGTATGCCGGAGAGGTGTTTTTGGGGAAGGTAGGGTAGGGTATGGCGATTCGCTAGTTGTTTCAAGGGAGGAAGAGGGGGGAATGACGGCCGAGCATAGGCCAGAAAGTAGTCGGTGTTGTACTTCATACGTAGCGATTGCTGTGTGCGTCACATTGATTGGGATCATGGTCGTCTTTACTGGAGAATTAAGCACTATTTGCGTCGCATGCGCTGTGAGGCAACCGTAAACAACGATCCAATTGGATGATGTTAATGAAAAGGGAACGGACGTACGGTCAGTAAGGATATTATATTCAGCTACGGCGGACCTATTTCCTAAACCGACGCCACCGCCCATGAACACAAACTCTTCTACAGCGCCTTTTTCGACCAGGTCCGGGTATGCACTGACGAAGAGTGCAATATTTGTCATCGGTCCGCTTGATACCACGGTAACTTTGTCTCCTTCGCCACCCCTCCAGACTCTCCTAATTTCCTTTACCATCCCTTCCAATGCCCTGACACTTTCACTCTCGTCCGTGCCATATCCGTGGTCGAATCTAACAAAGCGGTCAAGTACTGCAGCATTGTCTGCACTCGGCAGTCCCTCAACGCCACCTAAGCCATCCTCTCCGTGGATTTCTGGATCGTGTTTGGCAGGTTGAATAAGTGGGCTTGTCGCACCGGGATAGACCTTGATATGAGTAGGAGCACCGTATGCATGTAGACACCTTGCGGCGTTCAGCGCTGTATGGGTGCTTGGCGCGTTCCCGTGAGTCTGGCGTTGCGCGATTTATCCCATCCATCAGTGTATCGTAAAGATGTACATACCGTTGACACGCCGATCAGGTTGATGCTCGGACAATGCACGGCGAGCAAGAGTGCAATCGCATCGTCGTGGCCCTGACATTGGTTGAGGGCCTCGATATCAGATTAATCGAAAGGCGAGCCATACAGGATCGACATCAAGCCAAACGTTCCTCATCACAAGTGAATGGGTCAAGTCCATCCCAGTCTGTCGGAATGCGTTAAGTTTCGGTAGAACTTCGGAACAACGTTATGTAAGTAAAGAGCATCCCGACGGGCTATGGGTTTCTCAATTGATTGGGGGCGCACCGGAGCCTTCTCTACACTCAATTTACAAACGATAAGTCGTCAAGTCAATGCTTACACGCTCTCTGTCGTGAAGAGATTCATGAGTGCTTTGAAGCTCATAGGATATACCCAGCAGGCTACGAATGCCTCTGCGATCATTTTGGGTTCTGAAAGCCAGTTTACAGGTATCACTTTGGTACAGTTCGCAACCCTCTACTCTGTTCTTTTAGGCTTGTTGGTCCTTTTTGTACCGCCTGCGGCTTTTTTAATAATTTCCTGACGACACCTCTTCTCATGATATGTTCCAATGATTTACGGATGGGAGACCGCGCCATAAATCGAATCTCAAATGCCCAAAGTCAATACATTCTTATATGTACATCCGTGTCGTAGTTAGTCAACAATTATCAATGATTCCAATCCCTGATCTCGGCTAATGTTCCTCCTGCAGCTTTCTCGACACCCTTATACATCTTCTTAATCTGCTCCTTCTTCCTCTCTTCACTCGCTTCTTCTTCTTCATCATCATCATCATCTCCGCCATTGCGTCTGGCCCCCGCGCCATGATTGATCATGAACTCGGCCACAAAGCGAGCGACATCTTCCTCACCCACCTCACAGAACGCTCTCGCTCCCCATCTCCACTCGTACATGTCGCCCGCAGCACCATTCATACCTTCATTTCCTTCTCCGCCGACCTTTCCTCGAGCGCGCTTTCGGCCTGCACCTGACATTTCTCCTACAACCTGCCGGTCCAGGTACCCTTGACGGAGAAGCTGTGAAAGGTAGTCGTCGACTTTTATCGAGCGATGTGTAGAAATTGTTGTTAGGTGAACTGGTGAACGACCGGGTGTAGACGGGAGACCAAGTTCCTTCAATTGTGCACGCAACACTCCTGTAGTCGATACAACGTCAGTGGAATGACTGTAAGACAGCTAGGAAGAGAGACTCACGCTCTTGCATAACTTTCCCATTCACCAAGATGAGGGCTAAAATGACGTACAAGACACCCAGATTACCGAGTTGATCAGTTTGGCTCCATGAGAATATTGAACGCCACCGCCCATGAACACAAACTCTTCTACAGCGCCTTTTTCGACCAGGTCCGGGTATGCACTGACGAAGAGCGCAATATTTGTCATCGGTCCGCTTGATACCACGGTAACTTTGTCTCCGTCGCCACCTCTCCAGACTCTCCTAATTTCCTTTACCATCCCCTCCAATGCCCTGACAGTTTCACTCTCGTCCGCGCCATATCCATTGTCGAATCTAACAAAGCGGTCAAGTACTGCAGCATTGTCTGCACTCGGCAGTCCCTCAACGCCACCTAAGCCATCCTCTCCGTGGATTTCTGGATCGTGTTTGGCAGGTTGAATAAGTGGGCTTGTCGCACCGGGATAGACCTTGATATGAGTAGGAGCACCGTATGCATGTAGACACCTTGCGGCGTTCAGCGCTGTATGGGTGCTTGGCGCGTTCCCGTGAGTCTGGCGTTGCGCGATTTATCCCATCCATCAGTGTATCGTAAAGATGTACATACCGTTGACACGCCGATCAGGTTGATGCTCGGACAATGCACGGCGAGCAAGAGTGCAATCGCATCGTCGTGGCCCTGACATTGGTTGAGGGCCTCGATATCAGATTAATCGAAAGGCGAGCCATACAGGATCGACATCAAGCCAAACGTTCCTCATCACAAGTGAATGGGTCAAGTCCATCCCAGTCTGTCGGAATGCGTTAAGTTTCGGTAGAACTTCGGAACAACGTTATGTAAGTAAAGAGCATCCCGACGGGCTATGGGTTTCTCAATTGATTGGGGGCGCACCGGAGCCTTCTCTACACTCAATTTACAAACGATAAGTCGTCAAGTCAATGCTTACACGCTCTCTGTCGTGAAGAGATTCATGAGTGCTTTGAAGCTCATAGGATATACCCAGCAGGCTACGAATGCCTCTGCGATCATTTTGGGTTCTGAAAGCCAGTTTACAGGTATCACTTTGGTACAGTTCGCAACCCTCTACTCTGTTCTTTTAGGCTTGTTGGTCCTTTTTGTACCGCCTGCGGCTTTTTTAATAATTTCCTGACGACACCTCTTCTCATGATATGTTCCAATGATTTACGGATGGGAGACCGCGCCATAAATCGAATCTCAAATGCCCAAAGTCAATACATTCTTATATGTACATCCGTGTCGTAGTTAGTCAACAATTATCAATGATTCCAATCCCTGATCTCGGCTAATGTTCCTCCTGCAGCTTTCTCGACACCCTTATACATCTTCTTAATCTGCTCCTTCTTCCTTTCTTCACTCGCTTCTTCTTCTTCATCATCGTCTCCATCATTACGTCTGGCCCCCGCGCCATGATTGATCATGAACTCGGCCACAAAGCGAGCGACATCTTCCTCACCCACCTCACAGAACGCTCTCGCTCCCCATCTCCACTCGTACATGTCGCCCGCAGCACCATTCATACCTTCATTTCCTTCTCCGCCGACCTTTCCTCGAGCGCGCTTTCGGCCTGCACCTGACATTTCTCCTACAACCTGCCGGTCCAGGTACCCTTGACGGAGAAGCTGTGAAAGGTAGTCGTCGACTTTTATCGAGCGATGTGTAGAAATTGTTGTTAGGTGAACTGGTGAACGACCGGGTGTAGACGGGAGACCAAGTTCCTTCAATTGTGCGCGTAACATTCCTGTAGTCGATACAACGTCAGTGGAATGACTGTAAGACAGCTAGGAAGAGAGACTCACGCTCTTGCATAACTTTCCCATTCACCAAGATGAGGGCTAAAATGACGTACAAGACACCCAGATTACCGAGTTGATCAGTTTGGCTCCATGAGAATATTGCGCCATGCGTCCGCGGGTGCTGCTCGACGTTACCATCCCAGTCATCTTCATCGTCCAGGAGGACACTGTCATTAACTCCAGCGCCCCCACCGTCGCCAAAGAAGTCGCCAGAACTAAAATCAAGCATCGCTTCCTCTTCAAGAATGTCCGTGTCTGGCTTATTAGCGAGCTCTATGAGCCTAGAATCTAGAATGGAGCGGAGTATGTATGTCTTTGATCCAATGGTGGTAGCTGTGAAGGTGTTTTAGTCGCGGCCTCCGAATGTTTGATCATAGGAACCTACCTCTCTTCTTCCCCGTCGCTATCTTTCGAGCCTCCTCGAGCTCATCCTCGTCTTGTGCCGCTTGCGATCGACCTGGCTTCTTGGATTTTTTGCTCTCTGCGGCGGCTTCAGCAGCCTCTTGATCCAGTCCAGCCTTTGAAGGTAGTTCCTGCAGCTCTAGTCCGAATGTGGTTCGAAGAATGGCTTGGGCTCTGTCATAGACTATTCTGAAAGCTTTCGAGTTTTGCATCACTAGTAACATATGAGATATTAAGCAAGCCGTGCATGAAAGAGACAGTGACCTTTTTTATTGATATCATCGCGCTTCAAAGGCAACCGCCTCGCCTCATGAAAGAGTGCTAACCGTGCCAGATCATGAGCCTTTTGATTGATAACCTAAAATTTTTGTGAACAATCAATGTCAGAAGGCTGGGTGTGGGATGGAATGTACAGTTTCGCTACCACTGCCGTCTCCGTCTTCAGACCCTTCATCAATGTCCATGGCTGGAATCTCTTCTCCTTCCTCGTCATCAGACTCCACCCGTGCTCGTCTCGCTGCATTTGAACGCGATGGTCCAGCGCGTTGAGATTGTGTAGGTGCTGGTCTTTGGGATTGTGTGGCTTGCTTGCGCGTGGATCGTGCCATTTGGTCAAAGAAATGATTTTCGTCGCTAATGAGAACGCGTAAACGAGTGACGCGACGCGTTTCGTCCCTGTCACAAAACTGTGACACAATTCTTCGGCAGGGCCTGTCAGGCTCGAGAAACATCGGCTCTCGAGCACAGCCCGTTCATGTCTTCGAGTCCGGTTGAAGTAACCGTCTACGCGGGCGGACGATGCCCCTCTTCTAGAGCCTCATCATTTCATTCAAAATTGATGGGATTTCTGAACGATTTCAAGAAGTTATGTGCTATTTTACAAATTCAAAGTATTCATCAACAAACTTTGAATCAGTTGTAATCAGGGAAAAACTCGACATCAGCTCCCAGCAAGGATAATTCCTTGATCTTCTCCTTGTCCCACTTGAGCCCATCGGGTCCCACAACCTTCATCAGGATTTTCTGTCCAATATGATCCACATTGGAGGCGGACGCTGTCCCATTTTGCAGACACCTTGCTTGAAGCATCGAAAAAGAAAGCTTCCGACAATCGTCAGAGATGTCCGGTTCGACCACCTCGATCAACTTCAGTTTTGGAAACTTCAACTGTGTTCCATCCCCGGGCGTGAGCTTTTGGAAAGCAGCTTCCAGGAAGCTCCGTGAACATTTTTCCAAACGGAGGTGCTCAATACCAAGATCATCTGGAAGCAGATCAAAAAATTCTTCCGCACAAGGGCCACTCCAACCTTCCCCATTAACATCTAGGGCAACTAGATTCAATGGTAGTCGCCGAAAGAAATCACGCCTGGAATGAGATTCGTCGAGCAGGTCCCCGGATTCCGCCCATCTTAGATGTTTAAGAGCGGGCATCCTGTTGAAACGAAGCATACTCTCATCGACTTCACAGTCCGAACAGCATGATGACCACTCAAAAGTTGTAAGACTGGGAAGATTAAAAGGTTGTTGTGGGAGCTTGAAGTTGTCCATTCCGGGATCTTCGGCAAAACATAGTCGGAATTCAGTCGCGTTTTGGCATTTAACAAGTAGGTCGAGGGCGACGACCGCAGCTATTGAGTTGAGGTGAATGATCGTGAGGACCGACCAACGTAACTGGAGCTTGCACGTGACTAAGCGGAGGGACAAATAGCCTTAGGTCAAGGCACTGTTGACGGTCAACGTCTCCTCCTCGGTGTCTCCATCCCCAATCTGTAGCTTGGCAAGATTCGGCATTTCGGAGATACACTTTAACCAACTCTGCGTCAGAAAGGAGATATAAAGTTTTCCAATCCGAGTGACGTGTGCGGTAAGAGAGGCTAAAAAGGGGCTCTTAGTCAAAGAGCTTTCCAGAGTCGTATCCTGAATTCTAATCCCAAGGGAAACCGGAAGCGGTGCTGAATGGGAGAGAAAGTGGGAAAAAATGTATGTTGCCTCAGGTCCGAAAGACACGTCAATGAACGCCCAGAGATGTGGCATGGACTTCATTACAAGTCGCCAGTACCGACAGACGCCACCCAAAACGAACTGGGCCCTTGTTTCCTTGCTCCACGATTCGTCAGCATTCGAAGACGAGGACAACCCATATCTTGTGCGAAGATCGACCGGCTTGCATACGTTCTCGAATATCATAGTCAAAATTTCTGTTGGAAGAACGAACATAGGTGATTGTATTCGATTGTGTTCTCGTGGAAAATCTAAACGCTTTTGTTCTGCATGGACCTCCGACGGGGTGTGCCTTTGATGGGGTAGAATAGTGTTTGACAGGGACATAGAGGACGAGTGGTAAAACGATATGCTTGGAAATGATCTAAGTAACGGGAGGACTCCGACCCAAAGCAGATGTGTGGCAACATTTACTCGGGATGTTAACGGGATAGCCGGTTCCTTACAACTCTCAGATAGCCGCACAGGTAAGCTAGTCTGTTCACCGCACTATCTGGAGTCAAGGTGGTATTAACTAGTGTTCACTGAATGGACTTGAAGACAATCGTTAGGAACAAAACAATACTAGACTACCATACAGTGTAACTAGAAGTCGTATTTATAGGTTTTTGGTGATAGCTAGTCATAGAGAGTCGATATAAGAAAAGAGACTGCTGGAGTGCAAATGAGTGCTGATGTCCCATTCTCCATTCCCCACCTCCATTCTCAAGTATAACCACATGTATCTCGTATTTCTCCCGCTGCCGCCGCCTTTTGTGTCCTTCGTAAATGAACTCTTTTTGTTATCATAGTACCATGTGATAGGATTCTTGTCATTATGACATGCTTATAAGTTAGTGTATATATATTATATACGCGATGTATTGGCACTTCAGCTCTCGCATCGAGAGGCTGAAGTGAGTCCTTCCTTTCGTCCTTAGTCACTCGTTCACTAATCATTTTATTCAGTATATATCGTTCTTATTCTTACAGAGACATAATAGTCCGGAAGTGTAGCAAGGAAGCAAGGCAGGCCTGTATACTAGTCAACTAGATACTATCCCAGTCACGAAAGAAGAAGGGTAAGGGTGTCCGTAGAACAAGGCGAAAGTTAGCCGAGAAGAAAGGATAGGGGGCAGTGATGGACAAGCTAGGCCACCAGCTATTCGCTATTGTTGGGTGGCGCGTCCTTTGTGATAGCTAGCTACTCAAGCTCTTGGCTCAATAGCTGAGATCAGCATTCACTGGAGAGCGTGGGAATTAATGTTGGTTCGATTTCATGAGAAAAAAATCATATAAATCCGTGGGAACACAGATCCCAGGACAGGACAGGCCTAGAACCGCCCGTGTCGCCAGACAGACTAAAGCTTGATTCCGATTTTCTTTTGGGATTTTAGAGGCCGGGGGTCATTTTGCAGAAGAAATTGGGTAAAATTGGCCTTAGGCCGGAGGAAATCCAGACGATTTTGGACCCTCCCATACCCCCATTCCTGACGGGATTTTTTAGCGGGCCTCCTGCAACCTACATAGGGATTATTAGGGGTCTCATTGCCTCCACGGCTCCCATGGTCCATATATCAAAAGGGCAACTTAGCTTAGTCTGACAACGGGAGACTAATAAAATACACTGATTAATTCACCGAGCTCTATTCATCAATGCTCTTTGTCTTCAGACAACCCGTGCTGGAAGGTGAAGAAAATTATGTCTCAATGAATACCTTCTCAACACCTGACTAGCGTGCATCAAATGCATGATAGGCATATCCTCCAATAGGACGTGGTGAGTTAAGACGCTGGAAATTGTCAACAAACACATCCGACTCACACCACTCACAGAGTAGGGTCAGATTTACCTGTCATGAAATAATCATTCAACAATTCCTGCCAAAACTTATGTACCGGTGCTTGTCCACTCCCAATCAACCTATTAATGGCATCAGCTTCCGCTAAAAGCTCTGCATGATGAACTGGACCTCATCGAATGCCCTTCTCCATCAATGCTCCAATATTGACACTGTTCGCAAATCCGGCGTAAGCAGAGATTAGCCCACAGTGACCCATCTTACGGACAGAAACGAGCATCTCGTTCAATGTTTCATGGACGTCGGTCTCAAGCATCATCTTCTGGACCTTGTGGGACCAGGATTTTGGTTCATGGAAAGTCCCTATTAGTGAACCGTAAACTTAACGCGTCATTTAACGCCGGGATTTCGAGCTTACCACAGTCTAATGCAACGTCAAAATGCCCCCGGGAACTAACTCATAGAGCCTCTTTGGAACGTCCTTGTATTCAGTGAAGTCGATTGTCTCGATCTTCAACTTGTTTCTCGCAAATGCTAAACGTTCCAGCATCCTGTCAATCCCGATAATTCGAGATGCCTCTTTCAATTTTGCCCATTGAGCAGCATACAGACCCACAGGGCCCAAGCCCTGTTACCAAGGTCAGAGCATCTGCAGAGATTCGCCGTTCAGGAGACATACCCAAATTGCCATGACATCCCCTTGGAACACACCTGTGTCGACTACGCAATGGTAGCTTGTCAGAATGATATCGGACAAGAGCATTGCCTTCTTGTCGGGGACATTGTTGGGAATGGGCAACAGATTACTGCTGCCTTTAGGAACGCGGACGTCGTCAGTAAAACCACCAAAACAATGTGCGACGATGTATTATAATACGTGGGGAGAGTCGGTCAAAGCAATGGTTTGGGTGATACATGATGACATACAATAAAGAAAAGATATTGAGTATCCCAGTGTGAGGGGAAATACCTAACATGGACGTCCTTAGTCACTCGTTCACTAATCATTTTATTCAGTATATATCGTTCTTATTCTTACAGAGACATAATAGTCCGGAAGTGTAGCAAGGAAGCAAGGCAGGCCTGTATACTAGTCAACTAGATACTATCCCAGTCACGAAAGAAGAAGGGTAAGGGTGTCCGTAGAACAAGGCGAAAGTTAGCCGAGAAGAAAGGATAGGGGGCAGTGATGGACAAGCTAGGCCACCAGCTATTCGCTATTGTTGGGTGGCGCGTCCTTTGTGATAGCTAGCTACTCAAGCTCTTGGCTCAATAGCTGAGATCAGCATTCACTGGAGAGCGTGGGAATTAATGTTGGTTCGATTTCATGAGAAAAAAATCATATAAATCCGTGGGAACACAGATCCCAGGACAGGACAGGCCTAGAACCGCCCGTGTCGCCAGACAGACTAAAGCTTGATTCCGATTTTCTTTTGGGATTTTAGAGGCCGGGGGTCATTTTGCAGAAGAAATTGGGTAAAATTGGCCTTAGGCCGGAGGAAATCCAGACGATTTTGGACCCTCCCATACCCCCATTCCTGACGGGATTTTTTAGCGGGCCTCCTGCAACCTACATAGGGATTATTAGGGGTCTCATTGCCTCCACGGCTCCCATGGTCCATATATCAAAAGGGCAACTTAGCTTAGTCTGACAACGGGAGACTAATAAAATACACTGATTAATTCACCGAGCTCTATTCATCAATGCTCTTTGTCTTCAGACAACCCGTGCTGGAAGGTGAAGAAAATTGTGTCTCAATGAATACCTTCTCAACACCTGACTAGCGTGCATCAAATGCATGATAGGCATATCCTCCAATAGGACGTGGTGAGTTAAGACGCTGGAAATTGTCAACAAACACATCCGACTCACACCACTCACAGAGTAGGGTCAGATTTACCTGTCATGAAATAATCATTCAACAATTCCTGCCAAAACTTATGTACCGGTGCTTGTCCACTCCCAATCAACCTATTAATGGCATCAGCTTCCGCTAAAAGCTCTGCATGATGAACTGGACCTCATCGAATGCCCTTCTCCATCAATGCTCCAATATTGACACTGTTCGCAAATCCGGCGTAAGCAGAGATTAGCCCACAGTGACCCATCTTACGGACAGAAACGAGCATCTCGTTCAATGTTTCATGGACGTCGGTCTCAAGCATCATCTTCTGGACCTTGTGGGACCAGGATTTTGGTTCATGGAAAGTCCCTATTAGTGAACCGTAAACTTAACGCGTCATTTAACGCCGGGATTTCGAGCTTACCACAGTCTAATGCAACGTCAAAATGCCCCCGGGAACTAACTCATAGAGCCTCTTTGGAACGTCCTTGTATTCAGTGAAGTCGATTGTCTCGATCTTCAACTTGTTTCTCGCAAATGCTAAACGTTCCAGCATCCTGTCAATCCCGATAATTCGAGATGCCTCTTTCAATTTTGCCCATTGAGCAGCATACAGACCCACAGGGCCCAAGCCCTGTTACCAAGGTCAGAGCATCTGCAGAGATTCGCCGTTCAGGAGACATACCCAAATTGCCATGACATCCCCTTGGAACACACCTGTGTCGACTACGCAATGGTAGCTTGTCAGAATGATATCGGACAAGAGCATTGCCTTCTTGTCGGGGACATTGTTGGGAATGGGCAACAGATTACTGCTGCCTTTAGGAACGCGGACGT
>KQ962883.1:30528-50135 GCA_001563735.1 Leucoagaricus sp. SymC.cos
CGATTTCGGAGTCCAAACTCCTATCTTCATCAATGCTTTTCCCTCCCAGTTTGTTACCCAGCTCTGTTACTACCAACCCAACGGGTCGATCTAGCTTCCGTCACCACGTTATGGGCCTTATACTTTGAGCTACTTTCGACACTATTATCTTGGCCTCGGACCAGAATCATCTCGATTATCGTCTCAAGAGGACAAGTAAAAATACTTCCGTGATTCCCTTCGATGATTGTATCGCTTACAGACTGCAAGGAGCGCGTAGGATATGGGATATCTTGTTCTCCAACATAGAAATCCCGCTCTTGTACGTCCCTCTGATTAAGCTCTTTTGAGTCTTTACCCTCGCCTGATACCCTATGATCACATGGTAGATTTAAAGACCAGAATCAACGATGCTTTGCTCTTTGCTTCCTTCCATCATCATGCCTACCAATGCATCCGATATCTCCCGAACTCCTCAACCTCTGGCTGTCGCAATCTCTGTGAGGCATCACTGAAATACGACTTAATAGCGCAGAGTTTTTGCGAATGCTGGGAACAAGAACGAAGGACGGATGTCACCGATGTGAGTTGTATTGAGCGCATATATGCGCCGTTAACCCCCTTTTGAACATTGCTATCGGTGTCCTACTATATTTCTCGCCGTCGTGTTACGTGCATTGCATCTTTGAATACCCCGAACATTCAAGATATGTACTCGTATTAACCTAGTAAGCACTTTTCGTTCGAACCGTTCTGCATTGGAGATGAACTGAACGCCTTTCAGGTAACAGGCATACAGACCATCCCAGCACTTGGTCCTGGCATGAGGTTGATCATCGCTTTCGCTCATTTTCATGGTATGTCTCCGCCCTTTCCTTGTAGTTGATTCAAAGTCCCTATTAGTGAACCGTAAACTTAACGCGTCATTTAACGCCGGGATTTCGAGCTTACCACAGTCTAATGCAACGTCAAAATGCCCCCGGGAACTAACTCATAGAGCCTCTTTGGAACGTCCTTGTATTCAGTGAAGTCGATTGTCTCGATCTTCAACTTGTTTCTCGCAAATGCTAAACGTTCCAGCATCCTGTCAATCCCGATAATTCGAGATGCCTCTTTCAATTTTGCCCATTGAGCAGCATACAGACCCACAGGGCCCAAGCCCTGTTACCAAGGTCAGAGCATCTGCAGAGATTCGCCGTTCAGGAGACATACCCAAATTGCCATGACATCCCCTTGGAACACACCTGTGTCGACTACGCAATGGTAGCTTGTCAGAATGATATCGGACAAGAGCATTGCCTTCTTGTCGGGGACATTGTTGGGAATGGGCAACAGATTACTGCTGCCTTTAGGAACGCGGACGTATTGTAGTTGATTCTTCTAAGATGAAAGCATATAGTCAGATTTTTGGCGTCGCATCACCTAAACATTCACCGCCTTGCCTTTGGATGGGCTGTTGAGGGTGATACCCATGGTGCCACTGTGATCTACAATATGTATCCATCTCCGTCTATGTCATTTAATGGTAGCTGTAGTCAATATAACGAATTTGGCGTCGCCCCTGATATGGTCCAATGAGTTGTGGAGCCTAGGGGACCAAGCATCCCCTGCGCCCTGATCATTACCTCCGTACCGGTTCAAGAATATGCTCTCATGCATTTGAGAAGGTGCCATGTATTAGACACATGGCAGGTATTTCTATGTATGAGTTTAAACTCCTACATTGGCATGTATTCAACACCTACTACATATTCTCATGTATCAATACTTATTTCAATGCATGACGATGTATTTCTGAGGTTGCTTTACTGACGGTATTCTGCCTGGTCGTCGGGAAAGCCACTGATGAAGTACGAATATCCAAAGAACCCTGTGTCGCGTTGGCCATACAATTTCTCTTGTAGTCTAGACAACGATGAGATACTGTTCTGCTGAGATCAAGTTAGAACGTACGAGGAGTCGTTCGTGTTGCCGCAAAACGATGAGAGCTTTTCCATGCAATATCGACAAGTTCCACAAGCGATTTGGAACGAAGCTACGACACGCTGACCTGGGAGCAGGTTTGTTACGCCAGGTCTGATCTTGTCTACAATCCCCATGAACTACGAAACGATTAAAACCCGGGGAAGCGTAAATTTTCTAATTCACTTACCTCGTGGCCCAGAATATCACCTCTCTGTATCGTCATAATCTGCCCATGGTACATTGAGGCATCGATAGTGGGTTAGTGCCAGAGCATAATATCTCACCGAAAGGGAGCCACACGAGTGTAAATCAGGTCCGCAGATCGTAGTCCCTAACTCTTATAATGTCTTCTGGATCAGTGATATCGGGGATGGTACATCAATCATTCGCACACCGTTGGTTCCAAACCGTGCCAAGGCGCGCATCGTTTTACCGTCTTTGTGATACTTGTATTCTGATTGCACCGGCACCTCGACTGGGCCCAGATACTATGACCTCGATGAAGTATTTTAGCTTTCGGACTGTGAAATATCTGAACAAAATGAACAACATACGGACTGCACGGTGTTGGCTGCTGCTTGCATGTTAGTTGGATAGATATGTCTCGTTCATTATGGGCGCTACCATCCTCCTTATAGCTCTAGGTTTCATGACTAGGTGGGGGTATCAGACAATGTGATGTCACCAGTGTCTACAGTTGATCTATATCCTGAAAACTCCCATGTCCCCTGAAGCCTTTCGGCAGACGGTTGGTGGAGACACAAATGTCATGAGCTTGCGTGAGAACTTATATGCAACGAAAATATTTGAAATCTGTTTATGACTGCGCAGAGTAAGAGAGGACTTTCAGTCGAGTGCACGATCAAGTAGAAGATTATGGGTCCATCTCAATTTCAGACATACTCAAACTTGGCCCTAGCTCAGTACACAGCACCCAACTCATACACAAAGCTGCCATAAACTCAAATTTCAGAATATGAGGCACTCCGACTCAAGACTTTGATATAACGCTTAGCAAGAACCAACGGACGAAGCACTGTAGTCACAAGCATTGTAACCGTCTCCGCTGAGGCAAAGTCAGTCTACAAGGCCAAAATCTAATCAGTTCGAACACACCATCCGATCTTGGGTGGCTCAGAGCCTTTCGGGACACCCTGGTAAGTACAGCAGACGTTTGTGCTGGAAGGCTTCCCACTGGTCTTGATATTGGTAAGAGTCGCAGTATCACCGAAGTTGGAGTTGATGCCGACGCCCTCGGAACCGAAAGGTACAATGTCAGTACTTCGCCTCGCATTTAGGGATCAATGAGATGTACATTGTTAAGAGTGACGTGGCGTTCGTAACTAGTCGCGCAGTTTCCGCAGGAGCGATAGAGTTTTCCTGGAGATACGCAATCAGTTAGGAACAAGTCATCCATCGCGACAACCAAACTATACCGAAGTCAGAAGCGAAGAAACCGTTAATCACGACGCGACCCGCGCCGTTGTGTTGGACTGAGTCAGTGAGCATTCGTGAGTCCTTTGTTTCTGCGTTGATGCAATGATACAGACCAATCTTATCGTCGGCGTGGAAGGCACCTCCGCCAGTAATGGTGGAGACGTCGCCGGAGCCGGTTTGTTTGAGCTAGGGCGTCATTTCAGCAGTAAATTCAAGAGTAGTAGGATGGAAGGGACACACAGTAATGGCGTCTAATCATATTGAATTGAATTGAACAGTAACGGTTATCCAAGCTTTTACTCACCTTCACAGACGTCCTCCCACCACACATTGGTCACAGTACATGGACCACGGCAGTGAATACCTGAGGTATAATCAACGCCTTATTGTCACTCCCGTGTAGCGGGGGAAATACCTTCCGCTTGGTCCTTGCCAATAATGACATTTGAGATGGATGCCCCTGGTTGCAGAATGAAAACGGCATCCTCCTCTCCAGTTTCGGTTTGCCCTTGACATTCGCCACCTGAATTTTTTTCAGATCACTGAAAAGACCGTAGCCACTGTTCTCAGTATACTCACTACTTCCTTTGCGATCGTATTTGAACATCTTTCCATCAAACGAACTTGAGATTACGCTGGCTGTCGGGAGTGCGACGTAGCCCTAAAATGAAGTTATTAGATGAGAAGTCCGGTAGGTGAGACGAAGGACTGACAGACGAGGCCGGAAGGGTAGTAGTGATACCAGTAGGGGCAGAAGTGGCTTTGGTAGTCGGGGTCGCCTTGGTCGTTGTCGTAGCTTTTGTCGTGGTTGTACTTCCGCCACCCCCAGAACCAGGGACGCACTGAGAGTACCATCTGGAAATGAATTCAACCAAGTGTATTGGCAAGCAAAAAGTGATGGAACAAACATACTCGTTCTGAGAGCCTAGGATTTAAAGGGCGATAATAAGCGCACATAAGAATCACCTACCTGATAGACACAAGTCGACCCGGAAGCGCTCGATCGAATGTTTAGTGTATGCTCTTACAGAGGAGTAGTCGAAGGATCAACATACCAGGTGGTTTCACCTGGGCAGGAGGGAATGTCAGAGGTCTTGTGAGGTTTCATGCCCAGAAGAATCTCGTACCTGTCCAGCCGTTGCCGTCACACTGTCCATATACAGGGACGTCGGCGAGAACAGACTCAACGGCAATCAAGCATAAAGCAAGGAGAATAGCTCGAAGCATTTTGAATTGGCTTAGATACTGGACAAGCGTCAATGCGCGTTTATAAAGGTTTCGTGAACCGGGTATATCCAAACTATGAATAAGGCTAGGGATTGCCAGGACAATGAAAAAGTAATCTTGGGCAATGGTATACGTAGAACGGATAAACTTCGACGTGAAGGGGCCACATGCTGTCGCTTCTTAGGCTTGACTATGCCCTCAGTCTTCATCATCCTTCTGTTGGGCTTCTGTTGGGTGTGCGGTTGGTAATCGAGTGCGGTCCGTTCTAGAGTCGGCGGGCCGAGCGACAGCCTTGAGGTGATATGCTTGTACCTCTAATAGTGATAGTTCAGAGCTCTCAATTTCTGAAGGCTGTGGCCCCATGCCCGACATAGACCCGAGGTCTAGGAAGTCGGCGAGTTCGAGGCGTTACCGTGCCAAGACTCTGCCCGTCGGGTCATATGACGAAAGAACCCAGCGTTGAGCATATTTAAGTTTACAGATACGTGCTTCGAGTGTCCATGAGTGACATTATGCACGAGGAAGGTCTCCACTGTCCCACTGTTCCCCCGATATTCCAGGCAGTTGGAATCATGCCGAAGTGACCGAGCGAGGCATGAGGTTGAGAGAAGCATGGAGTTTCTGAAGCAACAAGGCAGAGCGGGGCGATAAGACTAGACACGGGCCAACCGGTCGCCTTGCCCGCGAAAATGACACTGAGAAAGGCAACGAGGGGCAGCTACCGTGCCTAGTCAGGTGATCAGTGTGACTGGTCGTGCCCGATGCCGTCAAAGAGTCTGTCACCAATCACGATTTCCGAGGGTACTAATATTTTTGCTTTGACAACACTCACCAGAGTCTCAATAATGGGCAGATCAAGTATGTATCAGAAGAGTGGGACAGACAACTAATTGCTCATTTTAACTCGCAGAAACTAACAAGTCAGTTCCTCATAAACCAAGTGAAGCCCCATCTCAGTTCTTGAGAATTTCGACCTAACTGTCGACCAGAGCTCAAGAAAGATCCTGGGGTTCCGAAACTCCCGGAATTGAAAGCTAGAATCAGGAACAATGCTGCTAGAGCCTCAGTGAGTGAATCATTCCTCTAGGTAGGCTGCTCCTAATCTGTTTGTTGATCAGCATTCTCCAGTCGATCAACGTGACCCAGATGCAACAATGGCGTCGGAACCAACCCTCTCCACGCTTGCTCAGAAAGCAGCGGAAGCGGAAGCACGCCACACATTCGAGGATCCTTCTTCATCCTCCAGACTTGGTAATCATGCAAAAACAAATGAGCAGCTCCGAAAACACTACCTTAAAGCGCTTCACAAAGTAATCGACGAGAGTGATATCATCATCTTGGTTCTAGATGCCAGGGACCCAGAGGGCTGCAGAAGTAAGCTCGTGGAGGAGGAAGTAAGGAGACGGGAGGTGGAAGGCAAAAAGCTTGTGTTTGTCTTGAATAAAGTCGGTGAGTGACGAAATTTATCTGCACCAGTTAGAGCTCATTCGTTTCAAGATTTGGTGCCTAAAGCTAATGCACAAGCGTGGCTCAAGCATCTACGACATACAACGCCAACGCTTCCCTTTCTCTCGTCATCTGCATCTCAACACCAACGAGCCAACATATCTTCGACGACAGCACCGGCACTTATGAAGCTTTTAAAGGCCTATAAGCCCAAAGCTGGTACGGCCGCAGTGGGAGTCGTCGGTTATCCTAATGTCGGCAAGAGCAGTCTCATCAACAGTCTTAAACGGAACAAGGCGAGTCAACTATCACACATCCAACCCGCGTGTTTTCATTAATTATTTGTAGGTCTGCGCAGTGGCTGCCCAGGCAGGTCACACTAAAGAGGTTCAATCCGTACAACTGGAACGTGGCCTCCGCATTATCGATTCTCCAGGTGTAGTCTTTGACGATGATGATTATGGTGATGGCAAGGGCAACAAAAAAGGCAACGTGCTGTTACGAAACGTTGTCAAGGTAGGGGATATTGAAGATCCCATAGCAGTCGGTGGGTGATTGAAGCCTTATCTGCGTCCATCTCTTCTCATACTGGTTTCTTTAGTTGAAGAGATCGTCAATCGTATGCCTCCAGAAATACTGCAAAAGATATATAAAATACCCGAGTACAACTCCACTCTCGAATTCTTGACAATGCTTGCCCTGACCAATGGTCGCCTGCTGAAGGTAACGATTCTCTCCTCTGGAATCAAAATGGTAGACAACTTAGAATGCAATAGGGCGGGACTCCGGATCTCACCGCCATGGCACGACAAATCTTAAACGATTGGAACCATCAGAAAATACCATATTTCTCCGAGCCTCCTGTGGTACATCCTTCTCTAATACCATCTACTGGTTAGTCAAATTTTCTACTGCACATCTACACAAAAGCGTATGCTAACGAACGTTAGTATCAAACAATACTGGAGGAACACCCATAACTGCCCCGGGCGCTGAGAACGTTGGACAAGTGCAGATCGTTTCTCAATTTTCCAAACCATTCCAGCTTGAAGGCCTTTTCGGTGCTGCAGACGCTGGGGCGTTTGGTAGAGAAGCGCCGATGGACGCTGACGATGATGGTGATGTATTTTTTGACGCTGAGGAAGGTCCTATGGAGGATGAGACGTATGTCCTTGTGTCTTTACCTATCACCTGTGTCTGCTTTCTGATAACTGGCGTGCAACAGGCCAACGGATAAAATGGATTGCGATGGCTCTTCACCACGTAATCCCCGTAAACGCGCGCACTCACCCTTCGAAGAGGGTGCAGCTCCGCTAGCCTCCATGAAACTTTCATCTGGTCTCGCACCCATGGAAAGCGATGATCGGCCAGAATACAACCGACAGCCTAAACGTAGACGGAAAAATAAGGTCATTCCTGATTATCATGCGCCTATCGAGGATCATGTCCTAGAGCGTATGGAGCAGAGTAATCCTCTCAGCCGTAAAAATTTGAGGAGGGAGTCGAAGCGAGCAAGAAAAGCTCATAATGTCAAGATGCTCGCAGAACGGGGTGGAGACGGTGGGGGCATGGATATCGATCACGATGAGTTACAGTTCACATTCATGGCCTGATGACACGATAGAGGATGTTATTTATGATGATTAACTCATGTTTAGACGCCTCGATGGAGCATATGCAAACATCTAGTCGCAAAATTCTGATATTTTGAGCGCTAGTAAACATACCAAGGACATCTGAGACTAGGAAAGTGTTAAATTCTGCACGACTTTATCCATTCCTGGGCGTTTCCCCGGCTCCTTAGCCCAACACTGCTCGAAAATACCCCAGAGTCGCTCTGTTCCTGGCGAGACATTTTCGGGAAGGGTTGGTCTGGCATCGTTGAGGACTATGTCTAGAATGACAGGTGCATCCTGCCTACTCTCCCATGGCGTAATCCCGGTCCAGACCTTCAAGGAGCAGTATGATGAGAGCGGTCTGTCTCAAAGGGACTCAGCTGGAGCATACCTCATAACTGGTGATACCAAAGGCATAAACATCGCTCGCCTTCGTCAAGGGCAAACCTTGATGAACTTCGGGGGCTTGATATCGAGCAACTCCCGCGGGCCGAGTGGTAAATCCTCGTGTATCTAGAATTCTAGAACGTCCGAAATCACAAAGCAACGGTCGACCGTCATCATGAACGAGGATATTGGACTATATTGAACCAATGGGTGAGCCGTCCTCACACCCTCAAGGTAGATCACTTACGGGCTTCAGGTCTCCATGGATGACGTTATTTTGATGAAGGTACTCTAACCCTTTAGCGGCACCTCTCAGCTGGCGAAGTAAACTTAGTGAACTGTGAAAATAAGTCATTCACGGCGACTCACCATGGAAAACCTGACCTCAGGGTCGGAATGGGACTTCAAGTATGTCAACACAGTGCCGTTGTTGCAATAAGGAGATACAAGAGCAGGACAGCCATATCTTCCGTGCTCTTGTGTCAGTCCCAAAAATTCTAATACATTTTCGTGGTTGAGCCGAATCCAGACAGTCGTTTCTCGAATCAAGTGCTGAATTGAAACTAGTCAAACGCAGGCCCCACGGTGTCATCATGAGAAATGCTCACCGTCTTGACTTTACTGACAGAGTCGGGGTCACTGATCAATCGCAGAACTTTTACTGCGACCTGAAATCATTGGTGAATGGTGAGGGGTACATGAAGCCTTATGCTCGACCAACTTTGGTTCTGGCTTGATTATCTTCAGTCAAATAGCCAACATAGACGTCAGAGTACCCGCCACCATGATCCGGATCTGCCTTGTCTTTCTGGCACCAAATTCGACCAGATGGCAAGTCCTAGAAAGCATTGATCATTATGTAGATGAACCTTCCTATAGAAAAGAGGGAAGTGAACCTGATAGGGGACTTGTTGTAAATCTGTAGCCACAGTTTGGGTGGAAGGCATGAATTGATTAGTCGGAGCCTGGTCTAATCGATAACTGATAATATATACCCTTTGCCGGCCAGAAGATTCTTACGGCACGTGAGACGTGAGGAACCAAAGAAAGACATGGCGCCCACACTAACTTACTGTTACCCATGGCAGGCGATCAAAGAGCCGAAGCAAGGTGGTGACAGCTCCAGGGATGCAGGACACATCGGACGCGGGCGGTTCGTCCGTCCCCCACCAATAATCATACATTACACCGCAATGTGCCCAGGTCCCAGGAAATCTCAACTAATCGCAAGCCCTACCACTATGATTTCCCTGAAAGCCATTGTATGACAATGAATCTATGGCCAATAAATAGCAGCCTTCGATGTCGGGCTTGAGCTTACATTATAGTGCTTTCTCAAGCACAGAGTACATTCCTGATGGCAAGAAGCTAGTTTGAGTATTCCATTAGTTTCTGCCCAAGATTTGAGCTGCGATTCTTGAGTGATACATATAAAAACACAGGGATAATCAAGGGTAATCAATCACCATCAATGAATCATTGTGACCCACGCACAACACATTGTGTCCTGTCGGCAAATAGCAGCAAGCCCGCGGAAAAGCAGAATCCCTGCTCTTTCTTTCCTTTGCTGTGGAATTGGATGACTAACTCAGCAATCAACATCGAGACGATGGTAGTTACTCGGTGAGCTGATTGCTGATGGCGTTCAGTCTGTCTACCACCGCATTTGCGTGTATACGCTCTACTGGTTCACCTTTCCAACAATCCTCAAAGATACTCCAGAGCAACTCGGTTCCAATTGGAGCTGGATCGGGAAACTCAGGTCTTGCATCCCTCATCACAATACTGATAATGATCATTGAATCCTGGTGGATTTCGTGGAAAGGCTCCGTATCTGTCCAAAACTGGGCTATGATGAGTTGAGAACACACTCCCGAATAGAAGCTCCGCACCTCATAAGAGGTGGTTGCGAATGCATATATATCGCTTGTTTTGTCTGGCCCATCGGTTGACATCAGAAGCTCAGGAGCCTGATAACGACACGCGCCTTCGGCTCTCGTTGTAAAACCAGCCGAGGTTAGAATTTTCGAGCGACTGAAATCGCAAAGAAGCGGGCGCCCATCGTCATGAATGAGCACATTGCTCTACAGTGTTGTCGGTGTTCAACATGTTACGAAGTGATCACTGGGTAGATCGTACGCACCGGTTTGAGATTACCGTGCACCACGTCCTTATCGTGAAGATACTTGAGGCCGTCAGCGATGCCCTTGATCTTCCGAGGCGTTGAATTTGCTCGCTCAGACAAAAAATGGATAACGCACAATGGTCAGCTTCGTGTCGATATCAGAGTGTGTCGCGAGGTAGTCTCTGGCTGTCCCTCGCTCACAATAAGGTGAAATGAGAGCAGGACAGCCATATCTTCCATGATCGGGTGCCAACCCCAGGAATTCGAGAACGTTTCGGTGATGTAAGTTGCGCCAAGTTTCTGTCTCCCGAATAAGTAACTGGAAACGAGATCAGCTCTTCCATCGCATGGGCGTAGACCAAATCGCCTGTCCTACCTTTCTGACTTTGGTGGTAAGTTCCTCCTGGTTGGACATCCTCAAGATCTTGATCGCGACCTTAATGACCGGAGTAACTAAAGTTGATAATCTAGCGCCCCGCCGGCCACACACCTTTGTTCTTTTACCGTCTTCGACTAGGTACCCAATATATATGTCGGCAAATGCGCCTGTATGACGGACGCCATTTAAACTAGCATCTTCACGCTGAACGAGACCACTCAAGTCCTAAAGTGCAACATCAATTACTACATGTATGAAGGACTTCATCCCCCCCAAAAGCTTACCCTGTACGAGAGATCTTCAATTCGAGAGGGGAGAACTTGAGTGCGAGGAGGCATTTATAAGCTGCTGACGAAAGGGTGGGACTTTTTATAGGCCAGTGATGGCTCATGAGCACAGGATGTCACCCCGAGCGGTTGGGCTTAGACGCTTTATCTTAATAGCAAATAGCGTCAATTCGGGCTTACGCCGTATCCATGTATAGATATGGTCCTACGTCACGTCAAATCATCATCCTCAAGATGCTTAATGAAATTCAACTTCAAACCATTTGTGCAACGAGGTAGACGGTACAGTGGAGGCAGACCTTCTTCCTTCGTCTGTTGGTTTCAAACCACAAACTCGCCAAGTTAACTCTGGCTGCAGGCATCAGCCAGATAACCAGCGCTTCCTGGACAGGCCGTGTGTTATATGTTGAGTCTAGACAAGAACAGTTTTGTCGTGCGAGGTTGTCGGATACAAAGCATAGTATAACTCGTGACAGTACGATGCGCTTCTCCGGGCCACAGACCTCACAGTTTAAAAGAAACGGCACTCAGGGTGGAGACTCGGGACGAGCAACCCTTCCATCGGTTCTCACATCTTCCTCATCAGTGTCTCCATGTCCATCCTTTTCGATTTATCCCTCTCCCAGCATGCCTCGAGAAGTGGCCAGAGGTACTCCTTCCCAGGCGGGGCATCTTCGGGGCAGACAGGTCTTCCATTTTGTAAACCGACGTGAATAGCGATGACATCCTCATTGGGGATTTCTCGATAGGGCTGGATTCCTGTCCAGATCTACGCTAGGTGAATATAAAATATCTTTTTCTGGACAGTTGATACAGACCTCGAAGGCAGAAATTGCAAAAGAGTATACGTCACTGGCTTGTGTGGGGCGAGGTTTTTCTGTTTCCAAGAAAAGCTCGGGAGCCTGGTAGCGACGGGAGGAAGCAAATCCGGTCGTAAAGCCTCGATGAGAGAGGATTTCAGAGCGACCAAAATCGCAGATCACAGGGTTGCCCGAGGGTCCGATGAGGACATTTGTCTGGAGAAAGTACATTCCTTCAAACCGAGCTGAATGGTAAGAAATACACTAACGGGCTTGAAGTCCCCATGAATCACTTTTTTCCCATGTAGATAACTGAGACCAGACGCGACACTTCTGATCTAGCGGCCCGTTCAGGTAGCAGTAAGACAATAAAGCAGGAATAAACCATACCATCTCAAGTCTATCGGCTTGGGGATGCGATTTCAGATACTCGGTCACGATGCCGTTTTCGCAGTATGGCGAGACAAATGCAGGGCAGTCGCGAAGTTGGCCGAAGCCCCGCATGACCCCGAGAAACTCAAGAACATTTGGATGGCGCAGCTCATGCCAGACCCAAGTTTCACGATTGGCACGCTACAATGCAGTGAGCCTAAAATGAACTATCAGTCGAAGATGCCTAGCATACCCTCCTAATCATTTCTATGTGTTCCGGGCCAACAATTCCATGTCCCCGAAGAAGCTTCACTGCGACCTACTCGGATTTATTACTGCATGATAATGCGCGCTGAATAAAGAGTGCTGTACCTTCTGATCGCCTTCTTTTCCCCTGAGCTTCCCTATGTAAATATCGGAGAAGGCTCCTGCATGAGCCGCGCACAGAAACAAATCTCCTTCGTTTTTTACGAGTTCTATTAAATCTGTGAGATCCTGGGCACGAGAAATGGGCAGATACACGGGGCAGATGCGAGGAGTTTGAGCTCAAATTCCCTTCATTCAGAGAGAAACGAACCACATATGGCCGCTCCTCCAGTTTACTGGGATCCGGAATCCAGACTTCATTCACAGTCACAGCGGAAGAATGTTGTGTTGACAAGGTCATGATGTAGGACATTCTTAAGCTCGGTCTCCAAAGCTCTCTTATAATGCGTGGGAGTCCCTGAACGAATGCTAAAATACAACAGGTGAGAGTCCTATCCACTAAATTTGTGGCCAATGAGAACAGGTACAGCCATGTGTTATGCACCAGGTAACCGCTGCGAGTATTCGAAGCGCAAGATAGAGATAGTTCGTCCGAGAGCCGTGGAGGCAGGCAGCTTTGTAGCGCACGAGTTTGCAACATGGTGGGGCTGCAGCCATCATACCCTCTGGGCGTCTAGGGGTAATGTATCTTGAGGGAAAGAAATAAGTATAACGGCCTGGTCGAGAGTTTCAAGTGATTCCTTAGAGAGCTTTTGAGCAGGTGACGGGGAGCACAGTCTCGGTTAAAGATAAGTACTATGGATAGCCAAACGTATTATATCCAAGAAAGATGACGAGAGGGGTCACATTAGGCCACAGTGCGAGCGCTTCTAGTTTGCTGTTGTGCGCTCAAGTCAGAACTCCGAGTGGCCAGGCAGATTACAACTACAGAAGACGACACTTGACGCTGAGAACGACAACCAGATCATGTTAATGGGCGGCAAACAAGAATCATCGAAGCTTTCTAGAAATTGATCACAAGGATGAGATCGCGAGGGTGGAGCACAGAATAACTTGACGTGATCAAGTGAACAGCATAATCGATCTGAAGTCTGCGTATTAACAAACAGGGATAATCATGGATCGATTATGGCCTATCGCATCGTATGAGGTCAAACAGCTGCACACAAATCAAGGTCTGATGGATAACTTCGGGCTGGTAAGGTACAATATCATGGGCCAGTGGCCGGAATATTATTTCACCTAAGCTGCAGCCCAAAAGTCGATATGAGATCATTCAGCGCTTCAGATGAGGCGGACCAGGACCTTGTCATTATAATAGACTTGCTGAGCCAATCCAGAGTCGCGTGTCTGTTTGAGGGCTGGCCACCATCGGTGTAATTGAGGCCACTGTCCACAACGTGCGAATTAAGTGACTAAAGAACCCTGTAGCAAGCGTTGAAGTAAGTACTCAAGATCAGGTAATAAGCAGAACAAAGTTAGTATGTGAGAGGGGAGGAGAGATTCAATATTTAATCTATTTCAGGTCCTGCCCGAGCATCCAGATAAGCAAACTAATTATATCTCGCATTACTGGCACCCTCAGTAAACAACGTTCAACGACCCTTCCAGCCACCACTAACCTCCGGGCTCCAATATGAGTAAGTCCCATAGACCACCCACAACTGAACATGGAGCATAATCACGGGCTCCTTTTTATCGCTCCATGAATCGATCCCACTTGTTCATACACGAATAGCCATCGTAATCTAATTTAATTAAGATGATCAGTAAACATTCAGGTCACGGCAAATCACGGTCGTAGGAACATCGGATGCAGACAAGAGCACCCAAAGCCATGATACGAGCACTGAAAGAGGGACGAGATTGCACAAGCATATACCAAGTCTTATCCCACCATCATTGGAAACAGGTCACAGAAAGGAGCCGCCTTGGTGCTAATTTCAAAGACGTTGAAACACTCACCAAAACTCCTCTTCGGATCGCATGAACACCTTCCGTTCTCCCAGTTCTTCCCTAACTTAGGGCAATGCGTATAAGGGTTATGTTCGTATCCAATTTCATCCCAGAAGTGGATCTGTGATCTCGAAAGGAAAAGTGCAGCGGCAATTGAATGAACCGGTGCGTCTCCCCAGCGCTATTTGAAGGTAGACAAGATGATAGACAGCGGAATATGGGTGAGTGGAGGGTTCTTTAGTGGAGGGTGAAAGGACTAGGAAGGCGTTGCCCACCTCGTAGTAGAAGCCACCTTTGGATTCTAAGAATTCGAAGAAGGCACTATACGCTTCGCCTCTCCAGAAATCCATATCCGCAATTTCGAAGTTTGACCAGACTGGAAGACGTAAACGGATCAAAGTCAGTTTGCGGAATCAAAACCGAAAAGTGTATTACATACAGTGGCACAAATTGTACTTTTCCCCATCCTCACTCATGAAGCCGATAGCATTATCCTCCGCGATGTACTGAGGGTGTTTCTGCTGGAAGTCTGAAGAGAGTGTAAAGGTCGGCTTTAATGGACTATGAACGCAAACAGAACATTACCCTTGACCGAGCTCCAAAGCGTCGGAATGGTAGCTTCGTATTCGTACATGGTGATGGTGAACGCTAAATTGAAGTTAGTTTCAATCACTAGATAAGGCATGGCAATCGAACGTACAATATGTTTTGTTGTTATCTTCCATAAACAAAAAAGGATCTTTGTTGATGTCACAGTGGAAGTGCACGTCGGGCCTACGGAAGGTGTATGTGTTGGCCGTGCAACGTAGGCAAAATTTAGAAATAGGGAACTGGAAAGGAGGACGTACTCGATGCGCCAATACCAGCGGTACTTCTGCATCAAAGGATGTCTATAGAAGAACTGGTTGGATCACAACAAAAAATATCAGCTCCAATCAGCGCCAAAGGTAGCGAGTTTACGCACTCCTGAGTTGAATCGGCACATGTTCCGGTATCTAAGGAATCAAGGTATTATTTGATGAAGTGGTGGAGCGGCAGTGGTGAGCTGGCAAGCCGGTAAGTGAACGGAAGGGAAGAACATACGATACACTTCCTGTAATAAAAGCTTAAAAAGAGAAATTGGGTGAAATAGAGAAAGGCGCACCTCCGTAGATGACATTGTTCGCGACCATCTTGTCCCTGCCTTCTGTTGCGCGCTCCTCATCGATCCAGTCCGGCTGGTACCAATGGTCGTGTGGTATCAAACCAAATTCCATCTTTGCACTGGTCAAGACCTTTATCCGTCTGCACGAGAAGAACAACGAAGGCCATCAGTTAGGTTATACAGGAGAAGATGCCAACAGGACTGACGACTTGAACTCCTCCGTAAAGGGAACTTCATTTAGGAGAACATAAGGGTAGCGGTACTTCCTGTTGAACCTATCCTCGATTTCACGAATGCTCCGAATTGTGCCATCAACGTCGGAGTTCCTGCAGAGAATCACAAATGTAGCGTTCGCTCTGCGATCTATCACGAGGTGCTCGCCCGTCGAAGGTTGGTCTACGTCAGAGTCAGTTGCGATGTCGGGACTCGTGTTGGGTGGTGTAGTGATATCATCGTCGTTCGGTGTACCATACAGATGGTTTTTGATGTTCGAGAGGGCAGTTGCCCGACCGTAGGACTCGTGTGTGAATGAAAGGATGTAATGTATAGAAATCTGTTATGAGAAGGTCAGTCGAATGACAGTCGTTAGGTTGGAATAGCGCCAGGCTAGTATGATTTAGGGATACAGAATTGCGCTTACGATTAGGCCAAGGATCACAACCAGATATCGCGCGGCCGTATTCATAGCGCTCAAAAAAAGGAGAGCAGCGAAAAGAGAGGGTGAAAGATAAGAATAAGACGAGAAAGTGGAGGAAGGCTGACGAGTGGAGCCGTCGCACAGCCGAAGCTCAAGATCCCATCGCCGATCACCGTGACAGTGCCAAGCCTCGAACCGCAGCAATATTGTAAATTCTCTCTACGTTGGTTGTTTGAGTGTCTGTCCTTGACCTTCCGGTCCTTTCAGACCATAATCCACGGAGGAGAGCCACTCTAAGATGACTTTGATACTCGCGGCTTTCAAGATCTGACCTACGATCCTGGATATTGGGGACATCAAACCTCATCAAACCTTCAAACGTAGAAACAAAACCTCTGGTGAATGATAGTTAATGGTGGAGAATCAACAGCAATTTCAAGCACTTTGTTTTCCAATTCTTCCTCTACTTGCAATCAAAACTGTCGGGTTTTAAAGGCCGTGGCAGCGAAATTTGGTGGCGAAAACACTCATTGTTGCCGAACAGGCACTACATGATATATGATAATAGACATAGTCGGAAATTCTCTCTACGGTGGTTGTCTGAGTGTCTGTCCTTGACCTTCCGGTCCTCTCAGACCATAATCCACGGAGGAGAGTCACTCTAAGATGATTTTGATACTCGCGGCTTTCAAGATCTGACCCACGATCCTGGATATTGGGGGCATCAAACCTCATCAAACCTTCAAACGGAGAAACAAAACCTCTGGTGAATGATAGTTAATGATGGAGAATCAACAGCAATTTCAAGCACGTTGTTTTCCAATTCTTCCTCTACTTGCAATCGAAACTGTCGGGTTTTAAAGGCCGTGGCAGCGAAATTTAGTGCCGAAAACACTCATTGTTGCCGAACAGGCACTACATGATATATGATAATAGTATGATAGTATGACATGCGCAAGGACCAACGAGTTGACCATCCATGGCCCTCTTGCCTGTGAGCCCGGCCGCCATTGGACTGCTTACCCTCAGAGCCCGGTTTTTATGTATATGCGACTATTCCTCGTGCTCGTCACAACAAAGTGTACACACTATATTGTACGAGGTCATTGTTAGGCGTGTTATACCCACTTGGAGTCCAGAAATATAAAACCAGCATTAAAGAAGTCTCGTCCACGATTCTCTATCGATTTTCAGGTTTATACAAAGTCAGGACTCAGCTATTCTATTGAGCATTCAAAAAGGACCCGCGGGAGAAATAGACCATTGATTGCATCTCATAGTCCGGGCCGTAGCAACGGCAATTGTTCGGACAGTAAATCAGGCACTACAGCACTTCCGCACACGTGAAATGCTATGTACGTAGTATGATAGACAAGAAGTAGTGAGTACAACCTTGTACTGGAAGCGTTTTGCACTATCTGTCCTGCCGTTATATCCACTGTTAGTGCCTAGTCACCATCCTGAAGAGCAGTGTGCTGATGTGTGCCTAGCATGGTTAAAAGAGGTACAGTCGACTCTGTCTTAACCGATACCTGTTAAATCCGATACTCTGTCGTAACCGATAGCTGGAGCCCAAAACCAAATTGGAGCGCAAGGACCAACGAGTTGACCATCCATGGCCCTCTTGCCTGTGAGCCCGGCCGCCATTGGACTGCTTACCCTCAGAGCCCGGTTTTTATGTATATGCGACTATTCCTCGTGCTCGTCACAACAAAGTGTACACACTATATTGTACGAGGTCATTGTTAGGCGTGTTATACCCACTTGGAGTCCGGAAATATAAAACCAGCATTAAAGAAGTCTCGTCCACGATTCTCTATCGATTTTCAGGTTTATCCAAAGTCAGGACTCAGCTATTCTATTGAGCATTCAAAAAGGACCCGCGGGAGAAATAGACCGTTGATTGCATCTCATAGTCCGGGCCGTAGCAACGGCAATTGTTCGGACGGTAAATCAGGCACTACAGCACTTCCGTACGCGTGAAATGCTATGTACGTAGTACGATAGACAAGAAGTAGTGAGCACAACCTTGTGCCAGAAGCGTTTTGCACTATCTGTCCTGCCGTTATATCCACTACTATCATAGTACCTAGTTGCCATCCTGAAGAGCAGGGTGTGCTAATGTGTGCCTGGCATAGTCAAAAGAGGTACCGAGGAAGAGCGCTTCCGTTAATCTCAGAGCGAATGACGCAAATCGGTGCCATTTGTCCCCTACCAGTGGCAGTCACGACTATCACGGAGCCGCTCCTGCTTGAAAGCTCTTAGTGTCCAATAACAGCCGATTTCCTTGGACCTCTTCCAAGCCAAAGTTACATTTCTCCAGAGCAATAGTAGAGGAGTCAAAGATACCAGAAAACTCGAATCGACTGTACCGAGGAAGAGCGCTTCCGTTAATCTCAGAGCGAATGACGCAAATCGGCGTCGTTAAGTTGTCCCCTGCTAGTGGCAGTCACGACTACCACGGAGCCGCTCCTGCTTGAAAGCTCTTAGTGTCCAATAACAACCGATTTCCTTGGACCTCTTCCAAGCCAAAGTTACATTTCTCCAGAGCAAAATAGTGGGAGAGTCAAAGATACCAGAAAACTCGACCGCTCCACAGATCTGTATCTCCGATTGTGGCTATACCCACGTTTTTCGTCACGGTTTGATCGCGATATAATAGTAGAGGAGTCAAAGATACCAGAAAACTCGACCGCTCCACAGATCCGTATCTCCGATTGTGGCAATACCCACGTTTTTCGTCACGGTTTGAACACGATATAAACTTTCATTCTTTCCATCATATGGCTTCTTCGCGGTACCCACAACTCGTTGCGTTTGACCTTGAGTATACAAGTTTCCATCTTGAGTGACAATCGTCATCGCCAATATTGGTTCACAGTTATACCCTATGGGATCTGTGGATTGATACCCATGTCTGCGGTATGAGTTCTTCAAATTGAAGTGGTCATGATCTGTTTTCATCCTTGTTGCTCTTAACAGGACCTTTGCATCGTGATGGAAACAGGATCAATGAGGTTCTCGATCGGTAGGCCCTCTTAATGTTTCCGTTGAACCAGTCCTGAGCTGACCGTTGTCCGATACTGGTTTCAGGAACAATGACTCAATATCGTTTTACGAAGATGTTCCCTCCATTCTTCATGAACTTAAGGCCGAAGGCGTATGCATAGCTGCATGTTCAAGGACAAGTGCACCCGATCTGTGAGTCCCTCTGAGGCGTTCCCTCGTCAGACGATTTATGAATCATACCACACCGTGCTTTAGAGCACACCAGGCCCTTCGTTTATTGCTTATCCCACAACCACCTTCTCCAACAGTTAATGGAAAATATAAATCCAAAGACGATGAGAAACCAATATCAGCCATAGAAATTTTTGATCGACTAGAGATATACCCCGGTACTCGCCACACATTCCTGGCCATCGTCCTTCTTTGTTGACTCAATGGTGACCTGAAATCAGGATCCAAATTAACTCATTTCAAGAAACTACATCGAAAGACTGGGTTACCCTACTCAGAAATGGTCACTTTTTGCTCTCCTGAATATCCCAAAGGGCTGTGCTGATGATTAATTATGATAGTT
>KQ962883.1:51580-67170 GCA_001563735.1 Leucoagaricus sp. SymC.cos
CCATCATATGGCTTCTTCGCAGTACCCACAACTTGTTGCGTTTGACCTTGAGTATGCGAGTTTCCATCCCGAGTGACAATCGTCATCGCCAATATTAGTTCACAGTTATACCCTATGGGATCTATGGATTGATACCCATGTCTGCGGTATGAGTTCTTCAAATTGAAGTGAACATGATCTGTTTTCATCCTTAACTAGACCTTGCTCTCAACAGGACCTTTGCATCGTGATGGAAACAGGATCAATGAGGTTCTCGATCGGTAGGCCCTCTTAATGTTTCCGTTGAACCAGTCCTGAGCTGACCGTTGTCCGATACTGGTTTCAGGAACAATGACTCAATATCGTTTTACGAAGATGTTCCCTCCATTCTTCATGAACTTAAGGCCGAAGGCGTATGCATAGCTGCATGTTCAAGGACAAGTGCACCCGATCTGTGAGTCCCTCTGAGGCGTTCCCTCGTCAGACGATTTATGAATCACACCACACCGTGCTTTAGAGCACACCAAGCCCTTCGTTTATTGCTTATCCCACAACCACCTTCTCCAACAGTTAATGGAAAATATAAATCCAAAGACGATGAGAAACCAATATCAGCCATAGAAATTTTTGATCGACTAGAGATATACCCCGGTACTCGCCACACATTCCTGGCCATCGTCCTTCTTTGTTGACTCAATGGTGACCTGAAATCAGGATCCAAATTAACTCATTTCAAGAAACTACATCGAAAGACTGGGTTACCCTACTCAGAAATGGTCACTTTTTGCTCTCCTGAATATCCCAAAGGGCTGTGCTGATGATTAATTATGATAGTTATTTTTCGACGATGAACATAGAAACAAAGAGGTCGGGTCATTAGGCGTTACATTCCAGCTTGTATCATCGACTGGTACTACGAAAAAGCTCTTCGAGCAAGGATTGGCACTATGGAGGAAACGCAATTCTGAGGTTCAGGAGGATGTCAGTAAAGACGAGGAATAGAATACATAAGCCAGCGTGCTTATGCCACCAAGTTTTCATACGATGGTGGTAAGATTAGAAGCGTCATCAACTATCACGAAATACCACAATAAATCCTAAGAGTGAAAGAAGGAAGCAGGGCACCCACTGAACCCAGCATTAAGACATGAAAAAAAAGGTATTGAAGCACTACAAGATACATCCTAAACAGAAGGAATTGGTGAGGTTTAATGTTCAACCCGATCGTGAATAAATGAAATTCCGAAAAGAAAACTGGTAGCGAAAATCCACGAAATTAGCATGGGGATGCAGAAATTTGAAGCAAGACTGGTATACATGAGATAACCCGCAGAGCGGCCAAGAAGGAGGACCGTCGAGGGGATGAGAATATGGGAGACAGGGGCATAGGAAAGCGAGAGACCTGAAAGAAGTAAATAGGATGACTCTTCCATCATGAATGGTTGAGGTCGAAGATGAGCGAGTGAATATGAAAGGGCACAGGAAGGAAGAAAACAGCAAGCTAATAAACCATCCCGTACAGACATACTACGCTATCGCAACAAAAGAAACAAATAACAAATGCCCATACGATAAAGATACCAAAACCCGGAAACCCAAGTAATAGAAAAACACAAGCCCAAGATGATGAACAAGAAAGGTGAATATCGAAATCAGGTAAAAAGAAAGGAACGAGAAATTAAAAGCACAAACACCACATTCAGAAGTATACTCATAACAGAGGACTGTGGGCCATGGAGCGTCAAAAGACTCATTCGCTGGCCCCACCATCCTCTCCTTCCCTGTCTCTCGCCACCGGCCTGTTCGTTTTCAACGATTCGTTCTCTTGTCCGGGAGCAACTGGCGGCTGATCCGGTTTTTGTCCATAGGGAGAGTAACCTTGTTGAACAAACTGGGTTTGATGAGCCTGCTGATATTGTCCGGGCGCCGCGACTGGAGGAGGCTGTTGCGTTGTAGGATGCGGTGGTGGTGCGGGGTATGCAGCAGGGTAGGAATATGGTTGAGGTAGATGTGGAGGACCAGTTGGGGCTGCGGGGGGGTAAGCACTGTATGGGTGTGGATGGGGCGGTGGAGGTCCCCACACTGCTGTTGGGGGCGGAACATGGGAAGTAGTATGGGGGCCATGGGGTGGGGGAGGGGGAGGATAACCAAGATACATTTGAGGGTGAGGGTGCGAATGTGGATGAGGGGCACCGGGAGCAGATGCAGGCGGAGGGTAATAGGGATGAGGGGCTGCATGTGCATGAGGATGATAGTAGCCAGGTTGAGGTAGTATCGGTGCGGTGGTGTTAATTGGTGGTTGAGATTGAGGGGAAGAAGTGGTGGTTCCACCGGACTGTGCATGAGAGGGATCGGAAGGTGAGGTGGGTGGGTTGGAGGGAGGTGGACCGGAGGGAGGAGACGTCGTCGCTGGGGGTGGATAACCAACATATGAATGTTGTCCCGGATGTGTGGGCGGAGGTGGGATAGGCTGTGTTGGTGAGAGGGCAGGATAGGGAGCCTGGTGTGGATACATGGGTATGGGCGGAGGCTGCATGTACCCATAGTAAGGAGCTACACCGAACGAGGGATAGGAAGCTACTGGCGCAGCTGAGGCCGGGGGTGAGGTAGACGCAGTGTTGGTGTCGACGAATGCTTGGGGAGCCTGGGGCAGTCGAGGGCTGGTGGGACTCGCAATTGGCGTCGCGAGATCATCTTGGGAGGCCTGCGTTGGATCTGTTACTCCAGGTACAATCTTCGCTGGAGTCTTACGTTGGCGCTTAGAAGCTGGCAGGCTGCCGGATTGACCATATGGGTCGAAACGTTTGATCCGCTTAGGTCCAGCACTCTCAGGCACTTCACGACCACCTGAGAGAAGGGGTAGCCCAGTCAAAGGGGAGCTGTGGAGGAGAGAGGCCGCGGAAGTATCGATATCATCAGCTTCGCCTCTATACCGGAGGACCCCATCTGTACCCAATTCCACTTTTGGTGGATTTCGAAAGTGCGTTTTGTCAAGATATTCTGGGCTTATCTCGAGTGAAGCAAGCTCGGGAAGGGACGAGGGAGGGCGTAGACGACCACTCTCGACATCCTCGATCTTGTAATAGGAGATGAGATGCTGGGCGACACCATTAATTGTGAGAGAAAACGTCTGTTGCGGCGAACTGAGTTAGTGCGCTGTACAAGACGACGGTTAAGGGTAATCGGCACCTTTTTCATCAGCCCATCGGGCTTGAACTTGTAGCTGTTTGTTAAACTACCGACCAGACTACGCTCCCGCTGCTTATCAACGCCTGGGTGAACTGGATCCGACTTGGGTCGACTCAACGAACCATCATTTTTGCTGCCATCGAACTCGACGTCACTCTCCTTTCCAGTGCGGTGACCAGACCCCCGCTTGTCAGTTTCACGGTAGAGCAGAAAGTTGCCGAGTATCCTGCTTGGACTCCAGAAGAAGCCGTCGGTCCATCGTTTGATCCCGCTCTCGTCCTCGTCAAAGACGAAGACAGAGCCTGAGGTTATCATCTTACGTTCTGAATCAACCAGTCGACGGGTAACGCGAGGAATTAGGCCTCTGCGAGCGGCCTCGAGGATGAGCAGGGCGTCTCCGGTGCTCTCTATCCAGCCAGACCAGGGAGGCTCGGTCCAGGTCGGGGCATTCTGGTGTGCCGTGGCATGCGAAGTTGCCATGGGCCGCAGAGACTTCGGGCATTGTGGACGACGAGACGTGAGGATAGTGAAAGAGACAAATTATGGAAAATGAATAATAAAGTTTTTGATGAGGGACTTAAAGTTGGCTCACCTTGTTGTTAGATTTGCGGGAGGAGAAATTTGAGAGCGGTTGGGCGTGAATTTGGACCCCGCTCTCCTAACTCCGCCCTTTGTTTGTTCGGCCGTTTTCGCTTTCCACCTTATTCGCCTCAGAAAAAGATAAAGTTACCCTTATCAGCTCTCCAGCATGCCTCCACGTCCTTTCACACGTGCCAGTTATCCTTTGGATGGCGCGCATGTGGTGCCTACAGCCATTTCTCCGCCAGAATTTAGAGTTTGGGTGTACCGAAGATGATGACTAAGCAACCCAGATATGTCGCCGACACATCTCCACAGGTTTTGAGCACTTGTTGCGACTGGCGTCGATATATTCTGTCGGCGACAGTCGCGGATGATTTGAAGCCGAGTCGTGGTACCTTCTACAGTTTTCTGATCTTTATAGAGGATGTTTCCCTTGACTTTTACTTCATTGTCACTTGACACTGTTCTTTTCTTGAATCGCCGCAATACCCTCGGGCCAGACCCGCTTTAGATTATGCGAGCAAGAACATTTGGCAAGGCTAGAAAACAATAATGCGACAACTTGCCCCTACATCACCGTTTTATCAGCGAGTTCTCGGCATAGCATACCGGCACCAGCCTTCCATGACGCTTCGCCATGTGCTATCGTCGAAGTCCGTCGTCTTCCGGGGACTCGACTTGCCCGCGGGCTACTGTCGCTATTATTATGTCTGTCAATAGCGACCGACAATCGCTTGCTTCCCCGCTCTCCGTGGTTCATGGCGCTAATTTTATGCGTCCGATAGCCAGCTGGTTGAAGGGTGTTGTGCCAATCCAAAGCCTGCCAAAGCCTCCGACATCTGTGGAACGTCAAGTATATCCTTGAGAAGAGCGGAAAATTATACCGCACTTTCTCAGCCAATTCTCAGCCGGACTTCAGCGTCTCTCAGACTCATGTGCAAGCTGTTGTTCTTGAGGCGGATGAACTTGCATCTTGCACTTCGTTTATACCACAGGGGTGCCTGCGTCTTGATTTAGAATTTTTCGCCTGTTCATCTCTTGTGTTCTTGAATTTCCATTCCACTGTAAAAGTATCCTCTCGTTGATCATCGTGTGTACATCAATCATCTTAGCGATGTCATCCTTAGATACCTTGAATTGAATCTGTTCCTGGCAGAGAATGATCCGATTACTGGGCTCGCATGGTTGCAGCACCCTCTAGGCTCAAGAGACAGGAATGATATCTTTATTAAAAACTAATTCGCCGCAGAAGACCTGCCACGCTACACTTAAATGTCGACCCCATAAATTGGTGTGTTTGGCACTGTCCCCACAATAAAATGTCACAGCCACAACATCATGCGTTCTTTTTTCCCCTTCTGCGACGACAGTCCCGCTAACTACGCGTCTGTTGCTGCTCGACATACAACATTCCGCTATCCAGAAACAATGCTGCGAATCGATAGAGTTTTTCCAAACGAGTCTAGTGTTCTCGAGAATAAGGCATTTGATGTAGACAAACGACAGATCCAAATGCCAAACGAGCCCTGGTCGACCGCTGTCCATCTTTGATCTCAGAACTTTCACCAAGCTTCCTTTGACAGATCCATTTTTTTCCTCCGTAAGGTTTCATCTCGGCATGACTTTCAAAATCACACCCACGGCCTGGCACAACTTTCGTACGTCCGTTCCCAAGAAACTGCTACCACCGTCAAGCTTACCCATTTGGTGTAGAAATCTCTGCCAGATTTTGCCTTTCGTGCCTTACTTTATCTCCAAATTCAGGGACAAGTTCGCGTTGTCTTACATACATCAGGCCACGCGTTTATGGCCCCGAAACTGGTAAGCAGTCTTCTTTGAGCTCAAAAAGTGGACCTCTGGACGCCTTCCTCGGCGAACCCGAAAGCTTGCCTGACCCATTCATTTCATTTCTTTCCCGTAGCCGGGACTTTACTCGGAAAGCAGAAGCCGCACCTAGCACAGCAAGGTCTTTCCGGTCCAAAATCCTTGGGAACATCTTTCAACTATCCTTTCATCCCCTCATTCTCTATCTACCGACCTAGTATAAAGCCAGACCAGTTTGCACTACCCTGGTTTTGTCGTTCGTCGTCCAACTCGTATTTTGAGTCATGGGTCTCTTGACGTCCTCGTCCTTGGCTTTAGCCTTGACTTTCACTCCTGTGTGTATCACATCCTTGCACTATGTCGGTCCTTTTGACTGACTACGCGCCTTTCGTAATATCATGAACGTGTGCTGACTTCGTTTGCAGTACATACTTGCGAATGCACAATCCACTCATTCTTCAAAACACAATGTTTTCCGCCACCGCCGGCAGTCGATCCCGGCCACCTCGCTCAACAGCTGGACTTCACTTGGATGCTACATGTACGCCACCTTCCTTTGTTCTTACTCGTATTCTTCCTTCGTCGGTTGTTCCCGCCCACCGCGGTGTTCTTTACATCATTTCCTATGCTTCTTCCTTCGCGCTTCTTGAAACGCCTCCTCGACTAACGACTGTTTATCTGGATTCTCTGTGATATAGTGATAACCTCGCCAACGGTCGTACGCTCAATGCTGCGTCCGCTGCCAGTGGAGATTCCATGACTATCGAGTCGTGCATCCGGTTCTGTGATTCAAAGGGTTTCATCTACGCTGGAACTGGATTTGGTGTAAGTGTCACTTCGTTCATTGATTTTCTTGAAACGCCTTCGACTCTCTTCGTTCCGCGTTCCATTCAGTCCGCCGCAATATATTGCGCATTGTCTCATTCGCTCGGCATGCTGTTGATTTTTCCTTGTCGTTCCTCTCCAACCTGGCAATCGTACTAACGATCCTGATCCTCTCACTAGGCTGAATGCTGTGCGTTTCATTTCGCCACGATCCTTTTCTCAATCCAAAAAAGCTGATCCAATTACTCTTTGTTGCTTTTCCCTTTGGCCTATCCTCATGCATACTTTCCTAATGCTTCGCACTTCTTTCCCATCGTACTTTACTCCTTTCTCCTTTTACCCGCCCCTTCGCTTCTCTTAACTCGTGCTTCTTTTCCTTTTCCTTGTGACACGGCCTTCCGGTTTTTGTACCCGATCCCCATCACATCTTGCTCACAACCTACACCCCTGTCTAATCTTGTTTCGTCCCTCCAAACTCGGTTTACCTTTTTGTTACTCTTCTTTCTCGTGCACTCTACCCTTGGGTTTTGATTTCCTTTTACCTGACAGATTGTGATAATTTTATCAAGAATGGCGGCGCAAGCACCATTGCATCCGAGTGTAACATGCCTTGCACCGGAAACTCACTCGAACTATGCGGTGCAGAAGGCCGACTCAGCATGTTCTTCAGTGGTGGCACTGCGCCTCCTGCACATATAGCCCCGAGACAGGTTGGAAGTTGGGTCTCTTTGGGCTGTTGGACGTACGTCTTTTGCGCTACATTTATTTTTTTAATTCATTGACTGACTGACCGCCATTTTTTGGTTTATTTTTGGATATACATTGCTGTCAACTTCTCTTTTTTGATATACCGATGACTCGGCATGCCACTTTCTCATGCCTTTTTGATTTCGACTTCTTTGATGGCGGCGGCGTGGGTTTCGATGCACTTCGGATTTCTTATTCCCTCGATTTACGGGAACCGAAATCCTTTTTTTGATGTTACGGATGTTTGGATTTGGCTTTGGATCATGGTTTTTGTATCCCTTTTTGACGTTGGCGGTGGCGGAATCTTCTCTTGAATTTGCTTTTGGCCCGGCCCCGTATCCCAAATTCGGGCTCGAAAATTGGCTTTGGTCGTCGCGTTGAGTGGTGATACAGTGATGCCGTGAATGGCGCCCCTCGTTCCTTACCCAACGGCATGGGTGTCAATGGGCCAATGACGACCGAACTCTGCACTGCAGCCTGCTTCCAGAATGGATATCGTCTCGCCGGTACAGAATATTCTGGGTACGCAAACATTCATTTTGGTATCACGCGATGGATAGAAACTGACAAGTAACCTTCCATGACTAACTTCGTTTTGGCCTTCTGGTTCGTTTCCACCTCATGTAGGGAATGCTGTAAGTAGCACTTTCTTTCATTAGGTTTGCTAGATGGTTGATATTTACTCTGGTAGATTGCGGCAGTACCTTGAATACAGTGTCAACTAAAGCGAATGACACGGATTGCAATATGACCTGCAATGGCAATAACTCTGAGATTTGTGGCGGCCCGAACAGGTTGAGCGTTTATAATTACACGGGTACAGACTTGCCAACGAACACCGGAGGCGGAAATGGTGGTGGACCTTCTACCGTCTTCCCCGTTCTCAATGGCCTGCCGACTGGTTGGGCATACAATGCTTGTTGGGTGTAAGTGCGCTTATTCGTACGCTAGTGGCCTTAGTTGACGTGACCCTCGCAGCGATAACGCCCATGGTCGTATCCTCCAAACCCAGATCCCCGATAGTCAGACTTTGACGGTTGAGGCCTGTATCCAAACCTGCGACGCACAAAACTTCACAGTCGCTGGCCTCGAGTTCGCTAGTGAGCTGATATAGGCTACCCCCCACTGAAGCTGATCACTGATCATACCCACATAGCGCAATGCTGTAAGTTGTATATTCAGAAAGAAAAGTGATTAGACGCCCACGCTGGCTTGTTTGCAGTCTGTGGTCCTAATTTGATCGCTGGTGCTGTTCCTGCCGACGAGTCCTCGTGCAACATGGGATGCTCAGGTAATACTACGTACGTAGCCTGCAATCTATTACCCTCCTCTATTTTTGACGCAATGCTTGGTATCTAGAGAGGCTTGTGGTGGTCCTTCCCGAACTTCAGTCTATACGAAGGGCGAGCTCACGGTGTTCCCTGTGCCTACTCCCCAAAAGGACAATCTACCAGGGAATTATACCTATGCCGGTTGCTTACAGTAAGTGCACACTCAACTCCACTCTGTCCCTGAATTCTGACGATAAGCGTAGTGAAGCTGACGGTAAACGTATCCTCCCATGGATGATTGAATGGCCTACGAACATGTCGACTACGATTTGTATGGAGCAATGCGCGGCGTTCGGATATCCCGCTGCAGGCGTGGAGGTGTGAATTCCCCAAGTTATTGCAAATCTCCCTGTGATTGACCTGTGATCAGTTTGGTATCCAGTGCTGTATGTACTCAACCTGAAGATTTGAACATTGAGGACTAACTCAAAATCTAGTCTGTGGTGATATCACCGATGTTACCTCTGCTAACGGTGTAATCGGCGACGAATCTGACTGCAACATTCCTTGCCCTGGGGACCCAGTCCACCTCTGTGGTGGCGGTGATCGCCTCAATTACTACACCTGGCAAGGTGACCTCAATGTCTGGCACACGCCTGCTGTGACGGGCTGGTATGAGGTGAGTTGGTCCTATTCACGTCCTTCAGCAATATCACTCAGTCAAACCTTTTAGTTCTTTGGTAAGTCTTTACGACAGGCGTATGGTCTATCTTTAACGAGCTCTGTTTGCTTTGCTCTCAGTTCCTGGGTGAGCTATTCCAAGGTTCCGCGTAACTTTCTTGGACTCATAATGGGTTCAGCGTCGTCGTGCCTTTGATCGCTACGGTCGGAATCAACAACAAAGTCACTTTCCTTGAGAAGCATGGCACAGGGTGAGCTAACATTGTCAAGTCTCCAACGCAGATTACTGAAAAATTGTGTCCAGTTTCCCTAATTCCACTGGTGCATACGAACTAGATCCTAGCTTGGTGAACGACTTCTCGAAAACATGGCGTGAGCTGGACGGTGTCAAGACTGATGTCTTCTGTGCCGGAAGTGTAATTCTCCCTGATAAAGCTGGAAGGCAGATTAATGTTGGAGGATGGTCGGGCGAGTCGACTTTCGGCGTTCGTCTTTTCACCCCCAATGGTGTTCTTGGCACAAACTCAACCAGTGACTGGGAGGAAGACTATCCTGCACTCCAACTTCAAGTACGTCATTGTAATGAGAAAATCACTGTTTGGTTGACCTGTCTTGTAGCGAGGTCGATGGTATCCTACCGCTGCCATTCTCTCAAATGGCTCTATTCTTGTAATGGGCGGAGAAATCGGTAGTAATGATAAACCCCAGCCCAATCTCGAAATTCTCCCCAAGCCTGGCGGTGGCGATACTGTTATTGATCTTCCTTGGCTTCAAAGAACCGATCCAAACAACCTGTACCCCTTCGTCATCATTCTTCCTAGTCAAAATATCTTCGTCGGTAAGCCCAAAATTTCCCCTCTGACGCTACACGACTCTGACAGGTGTGCAGGATACTGGAATGAAGCTCGCATCCTAGAGCCTGCTAACTTCAATACCGTCAAGGAGTTGCCCAATATTCCTGGAAATGTGAACAATTTCCTCGCTGGCCGTACTTATCCTCTGGAAGGAGCCGCTGTTCCCCTTCCTCAGCACGCTCCTTATACTGATCCGCTGGAAATTCTCATTTGTGGTGGCTCTACTGTCGGCGCCGCAGAGGTTTCTGATAACTGTGTTTCTATTCAACCCGAAGCTGCGGAACCAAAATGGGTCCTTGAGCGTATGGTCAGTGGTTTGGAGAGATAGGTGTGAATTGGCCTAACATATTCCATGCAGCCTTCAAAGCGTGTCCTAGCATGCATGGTGTCACTTCCCGATGGCACATTCATGATCATGAACGGTGCTCATCATGGTGTTGCTGGGTTTGGCTTAGCGAACGATCCCAACTTAGGTGCTGTTCTCTATGACCCCACGCAACCACGCAATCAGCGTATGTCGATCCTGAACAACACGATTGTCGCTCGCATGTACCACTCCGAGGCTATCCTGCTTCCTGATGCTCGTGTCCTTATCTCTGGCTCCGACCCTCAAACTGTTGTTGATGGTGTTGTCGTATATCCCGAAGAGTTCCGTATCGAGGTGAGTTGCGAATTGTCTAGCCCAAGGCGGAGCTGAAGCTAGTTCTTGCCAGGTGTATGTTCCTCCTTACCTTGCCACCGGCCTCAAACAGCCTACGTTCGATCTTCCTGAACATGACTGGGCTTACAACGGCAAATATACCATCACAAATGTCCACCTCTTCCAAGGCACAATGTCCGGCGTCCGCATTTCCCTCCTTGCAGGTGCGTCATCTTCCATTTCAATGACATAATCTCAAACTGACATCATTCGTGTTCTCTAGCTGTATCGAGCACACACGGTAACACTATGGGCGCCCGTACGATGTTCCCTGAATTCACCTGCAGCGGCACGACTTGCACCATCACTGCCCCTCCAAATGCTGGAGTTTCTCCTCCAGGTTGGCACATGTTGTTCGTTTTGGATGGCCCAACGCCTTCAGTCGCCAGCTGGGTCCGTATTGGTGGTGACCCATCCGAGCTTGGCAATTGGCCGAATATTCCCGGCTTCACTCTCCCCGGTATTTAATTCCATAAGGACAATAAGTTACGCTTTTACGCAGAACACTCGGCTTGAATTTTTTTATTTGTTCGGTTACATAGCTGGTGTCCTACGAACCGCGCCTAGGACTTTCGATTTGAATTATTGTTACTTATTGAAATGTTCTTTTGCCCCTTTTCAATATACAACATCTCAATGTCTTGTTTTTGCCGCGACCGTGACCGCTGAGGAAGATTCATATGTAACTTTCAGTGGCTAACGGCAGACCAGGCACTCCCTAATGCGACCCTTCTCCGGGTGAGAGAGATCTTGTATTCATCACATAGTCACATTGATTGTCAGCGATGACAAAACCGAACCTTGATCATTTGACGGAATGCCTACTCCCAGAGTCATGCACATGTGTCATGTCAGAGAGTGTCAGAGACATACGAGCGATGTCAAACGTGTTGATGGCTTTTGTCTAAAGCCGTTATCTCCACACAGAACCCGTGAAAGCTTGTCTAATCCGTCTATCGATGCGACAAGCGCGCACAGAAGAAGCTTGATCGGCATGAAAGGAACAATGCAAGGTATTTTTTGAGTGTGAAAGCTGTTGCTCGAGATCCCAGCCTTGGAATCCTAGGGTATCCTTCGGAGATCAGATGGCATGATGATTTGCTGAGAATTAATAGATATGTTAGTACATATAAAAAGTAAAGCATTCAAATCGAATACAGATATACCAAGCAACCCTTCGGAGGTTGGATGGCAATAGCGACATGATGATTTGCTGAGAATTAATAAATATGTCAGTACATATAAAAAGTAAAGCATTCAAATCGAATACAGATATACCAAGCATGAATGTACAACCAAAACGTGAAAGTCTATCACAATAAACCCAATCCCGTAGGCAGCCATTAGTCCGGGAAGAATGAGATTTAACTAACTAACAAGTCCAATAGCGAACTGTGTCCATGCAAACCGACACAAAACGAGTGACAGTGATACAAACGAGTGGTGAAACGGAAAAGAGCGGAGAGTCCAGTACATGACGGATCGATGGGGACAGGCACACAGCAGCTGCATGAATCAGAAAGAGAAAATCATTAACCAGGGGTTCAGGATGATCTGGTATTACAAAAGTTGGACGCAATCTCGACACAATACAAGAACAATGAACTCACTGGGAAGAGAATGTGCCCTCCTGTCGTGATGCTGAATCAACCCATCAATAAATATACTAATCTGAAGATGGGCTCCGGGACTTACACGAGAGGCATAATGACAGCCCACGCATCACTCAAAACCTGCCATCCAGGAGGGACAAGGGGTGTGGCGAGAATAATCATTCCAGCAATGAGAAGGAAGCATATGAAGAAAGTTGGCCAGTAGCGCTTGCAGATTCGAGGAACTTCTTGCCAGAAGTTGGACCTCTCTACTTCCTTCGCTGTTGCTCCCCAGGTGATGTTATACGAGAATAGATGTGCAAGGAGGGCAGTGCTAAGATGAATGCTTAACCCTGCAAAGAAGAAAAAGCTAGACAATTATGAATCAGAGCGTTATCCCAAGGCAAGTTTTGCAAAGAACGCACAAGAATGGAGCCCAACTGAAGTTCTCACAAAGGGCGGAGAATAGATCACGACCCCCGATACGGTATTCTAGCAATGTGAAGGCAAGGTTACCAGCTCCAGGGAACACGACTGTACAGGCAAGCCAGATTTCGAAACTCTTGAGATAGTAGCCATCAACTTCATACGAGAAGCCAAGAAGGAAATAATTGAGGATGGAGAGCATCGCCGCCGCGGCGAGGCCATAATATGAGTACATGTATGCCATCATACTGAGCTTGTAATGCACCGGAGCGCTTGACCATAAAAAGATACGGAGCTGCTTGTTAATAGGGCCTAAGCGCCACCAGTCTTTGAGTGGGTTGAAGATGAGCTCGTTGCAGCCTAATTTGACAGATGAGGGCACAAACAACACATCAATCGTCTGGACTAACCATACGCGTATTTTTGCCAGCGATTTAATTCATCATCCACAGTCAATGAAACACCTTCTTTGAAACCACCTTCAGAGTAAGTTGCCCATCGGATGATGTATCCTTTCAACTACATCCAAGCGAATAACCTACATGAGTGGTTGTGATATACTCTCAATGTAAGTAAAAACTTACCTGAAGCCGAAGTGCCATATCGAAATCCTCAGATACGTTGCTCTCTGAAGAGCGAATAACCTACATGATATACTCTCAATGTAAGTAAAAACTCACCTGAAGCCGAAGTGCCATATCGAAATCCTCAGATACGTTGCTCTCTGACCATATTTTGGTTACCCCATCGGTGTCAACGAAAGCCGCGTCCTGTAAAGCGGACCATCGAAGGAACGCGTTATGACCGACGAAGGGAGCAACTTCACCGTTAGCGCATCCGAAACTGATGCACTTGTTGATGCGGCGAGTAAAGTGCGCAATACCGTTCTCGAAGTAGTGCCAGGCGACTTGCATGACGTCTAAAACGTGGAGGATAAAAATTTTAACTCAGGACAAGGTGCAATAGAAACTCGCCTGACTCGTGTTGGATGATGGCCACCTCGGGACATTCTGCCATTTCTCGTGCAGCATCCCTCAGACAGTCCTAAACGCGATATCAGACAATGTGTTCAGAGAGGAAAAAATGGGAAGGATATACCTCTGGAACGACGGTATCAGAGTCAACTATGAGAATGACGTCACCAACCCGAAGAGAGCGCGCGTTGCTGGCCCAGGGTCTCCATCTCCGACCAGTAGACTCGTACATCTCCTCGATAGCCATGCTAAGGGCCTTCTCTTCCAATGAAGTAGAATACTGGTCTCCTGATTTCTCGGATGCTTCTAGGGCAAGAATGTGCTTCTCCATCAAGAGCGATAACTGAAGGTAAGAAAAGAGGATAATAGAAGTCAGTGTTCTACCTTGTACGAAGGTCTCAACAGTTGTATTAGACTTACCTGAAGTCCATAGTTCATGTTGGAAGCCTTCTTGAACCGGCCGGCACGCTTGAAGCCATCCGGCTCGTTGCTGTGGGGTGGCCGAGCTACCCATCCGATATTGTGATCGGAGTAAAATTCAATGCGCTTCTTGCGCTCTTCTTCGTCAATCAACTGGAGACCATCGTCGTGGACGAAAATAGACGATGTACCGCCTTGACGAGCATAAGTTTGCATGGCTTTCTTGAGATGGTAAACGGATTTCGCTCTGTGTGAAAGTACAATCGAATGGTGAATATACAACTCTTGAGGTTAGCAGAGTAAACGACGTACATGGTGTCCTCCAAACTTTCCTTGTACACCGGCATTTCAATTGTGATGTGGGGTAGGTGCAAATCAACCTCCGGGTTCGGTCTAGGCTTTTGCGCTGAGTAATATCGAGAGTTTTCATGGTACTGCGCCACAGGACCGATCCTATCACCCCGATCAGCTAAGTACGTAAACACCCTCGAGAACAATCTCAGAAGACGCACAACATGCAAACGTTCGCGAGAATTTGCATCGCAAAGAACTTTCATAAAAACGTCAGAAAGGTGTCAATAGCCTATAGAGAAGGGCCTGAAACTCACGAGGGATACGCAAATCAGGAATGGTGCTGTCACCAGCAGCGCAAACCGTGGATAGCTATGATCCAATTTGAACTCGGACAGAAGAATGGACAATCCGCTACCAATGAAGACTTGCGCACTGAGATCAATAACCTTCCGGGAGGCAGAAGCTGTATTGGATATCACTTACAGATTGAAAGCCCTGCACCGAGTCCTCCATAGATAGGGCCTAAAAGCCTGATAGGGCGCGGTGAAGGTGTATCGGAGCCCTTTTCAAGATCGGTCCCGTCGTTTCTTGATGTTGTCCAACTCCAGCCAAATATTTTCCAAGATTTTGATTTCTTCTCCTTCAGTTTCTCTGAACGACTAACAGCAGCGACTGCTCCGGCCACTGGATCTGGAAGTGACGAGGGAGAATAGTTAAGGTTGGTATTAGAAGCGGTTGTCGAGGGAGCGATGGAGGGGGTGACAGATGTAGTGACGGACGGTGACATCGAGTGAGCAATTGAGGCTCTTGAACGCCAGAGGTATTTCATCAACTTGTCGTTAAAATCGCGACAAAGTGGGACAATGTCATCTAATTCGTCTGACCACACAATAAGAACGCGTTCATCGCGCTAAGTAAAAATGAGTATGGATGCAAAATCCTCGAAAAATGGTATGACTTACAATGAATGCGGCACATTGTTCCTTATCTGCCTCGGGGAGAGCGCTTACTGACTCAAGAATTTGAATGCGAGTATTCAATTCGACATTGATAACAGATTCTGCAGCAGTACTTCGAAAGCTATGAAGTGAGGTCGAAATTCTTTGTGATGAAGACTTACACGGTTGCTAATGCCGAGTGAACAGCTGCGCTTCTCACTTTCACAGCTACAAGAGGATTCAAACCCCGAACGGCCGCTTCGAAGGGGGCGAGGAAGGGATTTCCGTAGGGAA
>KQ962883.1:67311-79077 GCA_001563735.1 Leucoagaricus sp. SymC.cos
ATACTGCCCAGGCTCTAGCCTGACGCAAACGCCGGCGGAAACGTTCTCTTCTGAGGGCTTGAACCAAGCGTCACCTTGTGTCTAGATAAGAATTTCTCACAGGTGAGTTGGTGACGAAAGGATTGATAATTATGGTAGCATACCGAACGAAAGATGAAATGAAGGATAGCATCGTAGGAGTCGTAGTCCATCGTGATTAGGCTGGCTGACGAAGGGAGTGGTCGAAAGCCTGGGGGCGTAGAATAGGATAGTGAATGCCAGTTGTCGAGACCCGAAAGAACCACAAATAGGACCGTGAGTTTAAAAGAGAATCTTCAGAAAGGGGATTCGATCATTAAAAGGATGGGTGGATGTCGGTGACCGTGCATGATGCCGTCAAACCCAAAGAAGTGTGTCGAGTACCCCTTACGGTGAAATCTCTCGGAGACTCGCCGAGTTCGCATCCAAAGATTCTAACGGAACAGGAAAACCTGTCCAAGAAACCCTATCGGCGAGGGTGACACGTTGAAGAACAGGAACAGTACCCACCCCTCGTGCATTGCCTTTGTCGTGTTCGATGGAATCACCGTCAGCCGGATCCTCTCTCTCTCTACAAAATGATCGGACGAATGGGCAATCCGCGTGGTGCAACAATGTGCGAACCTAGCATACCGAGAAGCAATCAAAAACCCGTGGGACAATAAATTGCGCGTAACCAGATTATCTTTTCTGATTTTTGGATCCATGAAGGTGCTCAGTCCCCGTTGGTTATGCGGGACGGAATACAGTCGTATCCTTGGCCTGCATTTCATTACATTCCACAACAAACATGCTCATCGGACACGCAGGGCCGTCAATTGCATTACACGTCTGCGAGTCAACTTGAATGATACCACGATCACGGTGGATCTCGAGGATTCGATATCATGATTTCGTGTCATTACTGTCAATTCAACATGCAGATGATGAGATCCAATCTAATTAAATTTCGTAAGGCTTATCTCCTGTGGCAGGGAAGGAATTCCAGTCAAAGCTGAGGAACCCGGTGGGGGAATTTGAAAGGGGCGAGAGTACAGAGCCAAAACTTCAGTAGAGGCATAAAGCTTAGTGAAGTGCAGCATGGCTGCCGGGTGAGAACCAAGTGACATTTGTGCCTGGCTCCGAATGTTTGTCATCAACGTCAAGTGTAAATAATTTTCTTTGGGTTCAGATTCCACCTATCTCTCACAACGCAATAATGGCCTCGTTCTCATCCAAACTTCTTTGTAATTTTCGGCATCCCTCACCTTCCGTGATTGCTGTACCCCTGTGCCTCGATGACTCCTGTTTATGGAAAGATAGCTATGTCTATCTCTTTCACGCTTTGCTCGGATTTACCTTCGACTTCTACATTCGGAAAACTTTGCCTGTTACGAGAGATGCAGCCTATTTGAGACGAAGCCTCGACGAGTTCTAGGAACAATGGTTGCGCGAAGCAAACGTTGCAGGATTCACCCCATCATTCGAGCTGCTTGTCACCCGCGATTGCACGCACTCTTTTCGCCATCCAAATACAAACATATTCGATCTCTTTGATCATCAAAAACATGCCCGTCTCGCCAAATGCAATTTCACGGCTGTCGGCCTATTTTTATCACTTTTCATGGTACCTGGTACCTCCATGGTACCGAGTTTGGGGCAGGGGAATAGAAATCTGAAATATTGCGCGAGTTTCTCACAGGAGTCGAGCAAGCTACTTGTGGCACTCGTAAATCAGACAGGGAAATTCAGGACGAAGGGGCACAGATAGGTAAGGGTTCGCCATTCGTGGCAAGAGATTACCCGGTGATGGGTTCTTGAGAATCTACCTTGACGGGTCTCAGAAGTCGTCAATTCCCACCACTGCCCCTTGTATGCCTCGAGGCCAGGAACGGAAGGAATGTTGGACAGACCTAGGCATGCATCACCCATCCTTTAAGTCAGCCAAATGATTTCGTCCCAATCTTATAATCTCACGTTCGAGATTCCGCTTCCCGGATCGGCCTTCTAAGGCGCGGTTATAGTCCGTCGACCCTCGTAGACTCCTCGCATCCTCTGTTAACCGCCATGGCTAACAATCCGACGGAGTCCATCCTAGAGGAAGAGAGACTTGCTCCTCCTCAACCCCAGTTCGCCGTGACAGGTTTCCACCTACCTACTCACTGGAGACCTTCCACAGCCAGGACTACTTCAAGTTCGCAGTCTGATGGCGACTCTCCTCCTGCTACTGCTGCTTCCAACCCCTTTTCACCACCTAGTAGTACGACCAACCTCAACGTCATAGATCAGCCCTCTCCCGAGGCTCCACCCCGCCATATCCATGCCCTGTCATCCGATTCGATTCTTTCTGCTTCAAGAAGTGGCTTGCAATCTGTTTCTACTAGCGTCATTGACCTTTCGCGGGGTTCTTACTCTTTCTATGGCAGTCGCCCTGGAACCGCGGATTACTCGTCCCACCGGCCTCCATCTAGTCGTTTAAGGGAGAGCTTTGCGTCACCCAAACCACGGCCTCTGACAATGTATAGCTCCGCTCAGCAGTCCCCAGCCAAAATCCAGCGAGAACGTCCCAAATCTACGATGCTGTCTGCACAAGGACCCGTCGAGAAGCCTTGGGTTTCTTCACGTGATCCATATGCTCGGCTTGCATACTTCTTGACCTATGGCATGATGCTTCTTGGAGTCGCGGCTGGTGCTATCCGCTGTTGGATCTCATGGCGTGATACTTTAGTTCTACCTCCAAACCTGTGTATGGTCCTCAATGAGGACTTTGACTCCGCGGAGGGTATCTTTGGAGAGAATGGGAAGTTCTTCCGTGAAGTGGACATGAGCGGCTTTGGGTAAGTACCGTGTACTCATTGGTCTTCCTAAGAGCTTCTCTGACAGGTATTTGACCTTTAAGAAATGGGGAGTTCGAGATGACGACGTCTTCGGAGAACAACTCATACGTGCGCAATGGCCGGCTTTACATCACTCCTACATTCACTTCCGATTTCATTGGGAACGATGCCGTCGTCGATGGCCATGTCTTCAATCTCACGGACTGCACGTTCAACATCACTCAAGGCCTCGGATACACGGCTTCCATACCCCAATTTGCCAATAACAGCACGATAGGGATGGATCAAGAATTCGACGCAGCAGGCTATTACCGTGCTTGCTCCGCTGTTAGTAACGCAACGAGTGGTCAAATCATCAATCCCGTGCAGAGTGCTAGAGTTAGTACGAAGAAGACTGCAAGTATCAAATACGGCCGAGTCGAGGTTAGAGCTAAAATCCCCAAGGGGTCAGTACTCAAATTGATTAATCGGTTTACCCTCATTGATGAATGTGCCTTTGTCTTATTCTTCTAGAGATTGGGTTAGTAGTATATCGAGCCAACGCAGTTCTTGTGTCAGCTGATGGTTTGCGCGATGCTTTAGCTTTGGCCAGCCATCTGGATGCTTCCTGTTGATAATAAGTACGGCCCTTGGCCTATGAGTGGTAAGTTCCTTGTACTCAAATTTTTCCACCTTATCACCTTGTTTCAAACTTTGTCCCTCGAACGTTGGATACAGGGTTTAAACTGTCGGTCGCTTGAACGCTTCGGCCGACGTTCCCTGAGAACGTTCTTTGTTATGCGCAGACTCGATGTCAATCATACTGATCTTGTTCTTCACGTAGGTGAAATCGACATCATGGAAGCTCGTGGAAACGGACTTCAGTATCCCGAGCAGTGCGTTAAGCTTTCGTCCCTGAAACTAACACAGATACTGATATAGCTGGTTTTCCTGATCAGGGGAAGTAACTACGTCCGCGGCTCGTTGAACTGGGGTCCTGCACCATTTTTGAACCGTGTATGGAAAACCTACGGATGGTGGAATGAACGTCGCTCAAGCTATGCTGACGATTTCCATACGTACGCTCTTGAATGGACGGAGGACTTCATGTAAGCTTTTCTTATCCATCAAACAAAGAATCCAGGTCACGTGTCAACTATTTCCAGTCGTATCTATGTCGACACAAGGTTGCATCACCTCTTGGACCTTAGGGTTAAACAATCCTTCTGGGATAGAGGCGACTTCCCGCGAGTTGTGCAGAATGGATCTGAAGCAGTGGTACTGGCCAATCCCTGGGCAAATGCAACCAAATCAGCGCCCTTCGATCAACGTACGTCTTTGTCTTTTGATGGAGCCTTCATATCACTTACTGATTTCGTGTTTCTTTTTTCACCTTTTTTATCGATCATCCTTGGCAAATGTTCATTGGGCGTAACATATCAGCGTTCTATCTGATTTTGAACGTTGCCGTAGGAGGGACGAACGGTTGGTTCCCTGATGGTAGCGGTGGGAAGCCCTGGTTTGATGGATCGAACAGTAAGTCATATATGTCTCTATACATATTAGGTCTTTATTTGATTGTTGACTGAAATTAAACTGATACAGCTGCAATGGGTGACTTTTGGCGTGCGCGGAATCAATGGCAGTCGACATGGTCAAGCAATCCCGAGGATCGCTCGCTTGTCGTGTAAGTTTTCATCCTGATCAACCTGGATTACTCGAATCGCGCAATCCGTACATTTGAAATCTTATTTATACTTTTTGCTTTGACAGGGATTCGGTGAAAATGTGGCAACTCTGTTAAGCCGACCTGAGGTGCACCAATGTCTCTTTTCCAGATGTGAATACCATATAGGTGTTCCTCTCGCGTTCATTACATATTTGCCTTTTATGTATTATCATCAATTGGTTGGACTATCACAGTTTAGGCTCATAATTTGTGGTGTGGCAACATGGACACGGACCCCTGGCGTTTATTCTTTATTGACCTCGCTCGATCGTTGCTACCTGCGTTTTCTTTCGTCGTACAGCTTGCTTGTTGCCTTAATCTACCCTATGTTGTATATATATTGTCTATAACACTGGCGTTCAGGATGCGATATAAACACCTGGCGTTTATTTTTTTATTGACCTCGCTCGATCGTTGCTACCTACGTTTTCTTTCGTCGTACAGCTTGCTTGTTGCCTTAATCTATCCTATGTTGTATATATATTGTCTATAACACTGGCGTTCAGGATGCGATATGATGCTGTCCCACTAATTGCGTTGAACAAAGATGTGGTGGGGTTGCAATTAGGAACAGTACGTGAAAATCATCATGTAGACCGCCTGCTGCCAGTCGTAGTCAGGAACTGAGTATGATGGTATCACTCTGAGCAGTGAAGAATGGTACGTCAGCAGCTACCTCGGCTAGATTCGGGGAGTACAGTAGACTGGTGCGTGGGGCTACCAGGTCGCACGTTTGATTCCTTCTGCACGAGATGCTTTTCTTTAGAGAATTTGGACAATGGATATCCCTCAATAGATGAGGAGAATTCGGCTTGAGCAGTAACATTCCATGGACCATAGGCTGATCAAGGAAGATCACCATCATCATGGAAAACGACTTCTTCATTAATGCTCCTTGGAGTCGAGAGCTACGCAAAAGCTTTCAGCCACTTTCCATGATGCCACTTCTTCCATCCTCTGATCAACACACACTGTGACATACAACCTCCTAACTGCTCAAACGATCAGCCACGCTCTGAATCGCATTGTACGAACGGTTCTGCGAAAAGCGCGGTGCACAAGTCATCCGGGGAAAAAGGCCCGAACGTCAAAAATTGTCGTGCTACATAGAAGATCACTGTGCTTCTCGCTCGAACCTTTTGAAAACCCATGCGTTCAGGTCCATGTTTCGGCGTCTGAGGGGACTTGGTCACTTGGTCCGCTGTCAGTGACTTGATCGGGCTCATCTTTCGAGTTGCAGCGATGTATGGACGATCTCAGGCCCAGGCTTGTATACACAGGTCGGGAAAATCTTTGGCCGGCTAGGAAGTTTGGATCTGGATTTGAACGATGTTAGGGGTAGGGAGAATCATATTGCTGGAGCACTGGTAGCCTGCTTAGGCCCTCCCGCAGGCGTATTCGGCACTTACTGCTTGCCGCTGCTGGTTCACGCTTATTGTTAAGGCTCCATGTCCTCATCCGAACATTCCACGAAGAAGCAACGTGGCGGATATAGTATACACGCTCACACGCCCTAGCTGCAGCCTCAAGGCGTCTCAAGCCACTTATCTATCTATGTATCTACCCATCGTGGCGTCCCGAGCCCAACTTAGGCTGCAAGTCCCAACAACGCATCTTGTCTCTTTTTCCACAAGTGTTTGTGGGTGCTCAATGATTGCACTGAATCGGGGTATTTGGAATCTCGAATCATGTCGAATCATACTTGGTCCTATACCAGATTAATATGGGTCCCAGTTTGATTTTGTTGGTATTTTTTCATTGGTGGCGCCCAGTGAGTCTTTTGTGATGTCGCGAGGATAATGACATCACCTCCCATGGTGGCACTACTGTACTATTCACAATTTGGTGTTTCGCTTGCTGGTTGACTTCCCGGATGATAACGGCCCCCGAGTCGAGCGCTCAATGTCATGACTCATGAAGAGACTCGGAGATGACAAAAACGAGGACTTTGTCAGGTGCGCAGCATTTTTTCAAAACCATACTCCGTGAAGAGAGCTACAAGTTAACGGCAGTTTGGTAAACGTTCACTGAAGATGATACTGCGCACTCTAAGTTTGGGGCATTCAAGCGTCCTACTGGAATTTGTATTCCGTGATTTTCTCATCAACAACAATAGCAACACACGAGGCAAATCAGAAGACTTCGTTCTGTTCTGCCATTGTATTACTTGAGAACAAAGGGAACAAAAGATGCGACTCCTATTCACATTGCTTTTTAAAAAAGCGATTCCTTTACACACTTTTCTCCAATTGAACGGCTCCCTGGCGGGTTTATCGTAAAACCGAACGCCGAGGCATTTACTACGGGGTTGGGGGCTGGTTCGCGTGTAGCCTCTTTTGAAACCTTCTTTCTCCTCCCCTTAACCACGACTTCTTGTGTGTGTCTCTTGCGCCCACAAATTCTAGTACTCCCTCTTCTTGGACAGCGTCTTCCTCGACCGTGACATCGGAACGGTGTTTCCCTGCTCGACTCCTCGAGAAACTGGTTTGACGTCCTGCGCCCACAAACTATCTCTCGAAGCTGTGATTTGACGCAATCCATTTCATCCCCACGTACACGAACTCTCTCTCGCGGGAATCAACACACTCACCGTTGATCCATCATTGTATAGTGTCACTCCGAAAACCGACGTTGCACCCACAAAGCATATTCTCTCTTGGACTTCCTCTTCCCAGTCGGACCGTTCTTTACCCCTCCTCAATCAAGGGAAACTTGCCCAAACGGTGTTGTCACTGTTCTTTACGCCCACAAACCCTCGTCATCTTCCTCTTCTTCCGATTCCCCACTTGATCACCGATTACTGATCACGCGTCCGTCATCAACACTCACCAATCAACACCCACACGCATACATACTAGCAAGATGGAAATCCCTCGACATTTCTACAAACAGCATATAACCTCTCTCACCCGATACGTAACAGCCGAAACGTACGACGGGTTGATTTTCCTCATGTTTATACGAGGACAGAAACAAATAGTGTTTCAGTTTAAAGTTGAGGATATGTTGTTGGTTTCTGAGAAGGATAGGGATAGGAATGGGGATGGGATGAAAGTTTGGCCTTGGATTCATGAAATTGTACGTTCATTCCCTCCCTCCCCCTCTCTCGTCTCGTCGCGTTTAAAGAAAACTTAAGTGCTGACTTGTACTTGTACTTGTGGTTGTAGGCGAATTATCCGAAATCGATATCATGGGAACCCTCCGCCGGAAACTGGTGTTATATTTCTCGATCAAAGAAACGAGGTCATTTAGTGTTTACGCAACGATATAAAGAAATGGATAGGTATCAGGTTAAAGAACAACCTTGGGCTAGGTTGATACCTGAGGATGAGATTGAATTTGAGGAGTATGGTCCAATGGAGTTTAGATATGGGAGGTGGAGGGGTAGAGAAGTTGGTAAGTTGACCAGTTTCGTTTCGTTCTTTCTCTCTGCCTCTTTTTCCTTTCCCCTTCCCGCTTCCGCTTTCAATGCTGATGTACGCACATAGACGTATACAAAGTCTGGATGGATCGAGACCTCAAATTCCTCAACAGAGCAATGAAAGCCTACCGCCGTCTTCAAGACACATCCCTCACCTACGATCTCCTAGGACACCTAATCTGTCCAATCACAGGTTCAATAATCGGTATCGTAACCGAACCAATGCTCGGTCGTCGAATAACACTCCACGACGCACCTCTCGTCTATTCTGCCCTTCATGACCTCAATTCTATCGGGTACATTCTTGATACTCCACATGAAGGTTCAATGCTCGTCACGTCTTCTGGTGAACTCAAAATCATAGCTATGCATAATGTTTTACCTTTACCCACTGATCTGAAAGAACGTGAAGAAAGGATTTGGAAGAGAGAAGAGTGGTGTAGGAAATGGGTTTTTGGGGAGGACGCGAAGAGGAGGTATGGTGGTGTTGGTGAACGACCATTTGAACGTGCTCCTGCGGAAAGTCAGGGAAGAATTACTACGGGTATAGCAGGACCGCATACGAGAGGAAAGTTGATTTTACCTATACGTGTTGTTGTGCCTTATGGCGAACCGGAGAAGGTATTGTTCTTGGAGAGTAGAGAGGAGGAAAGGAGGAAATGGGCTGTGGAGAAGTTTAGAGATCGGTGGAGTGCTGTGAATGTTAATGACGTGCAGGAGATTTGGAAGTCGGTTAGAGCAGGGGGTGTTAAGAGGTTGTTGGAAGAGGCGGATAGTGGGAGCGAGGATGGGGCGAAGAAGACGAGCGTTAGTGTACGGAGACCGGGGAAGAAGTTGAAGGGGAAGGGAAAGGAGAGAGAGAGATCGGAAACGCCGTTACCGCGGTTACCAGTCGCTGTGGAAGATCTACCTGTGATGCCTCCTGCAGTTTTTGATATCCAGGAGTATGCTAGAGATCGGTCAACTTCACAGACGGTGTTTGGTTTGGATCATGATCATGGAGAAGGTGGATGGTCTTCGAGGAGTCCAACTGTACGTTCTTCACCGATCGGTTCTCCCGCAGTGTCTGGGAGCAGAAATTGTGTCGATACGAAGAACGTGTCGAGTTGGCTTTTGGAAGGAAATTGGTTGGAGCTTGCGAGTAAGTCTAGATTTGATATTGTTGAATGACGGAGAGTAGGAAAGGGGTTATATAATGCTATCTAGACTGTTCGGACATTCATTAGCGTGATTACTTTGTAAAGCATTTTGTAAAAGCGCACCAGACATATGTATATTACAGATCTTTTATGATGACGAGTTTGGTATAGGTTCCGTTATTACAAGCATAGGAGGCTGCTGTTCTGGTTGTCGCTGAGTCTGCGAAATGAGCGGTTCGCGTTCTTCTCTATGCGTCCTCTTTCGTTCATCTCCCGAAGAGGAAACAGAGCAACAACCCGTCACGTTGGTACACGTATGACCTGTGTAGCATAGTCAGATACGCAAATGTGGATATCAAGAGCGAACATACGTATGGAAGTAAAATCAAGAAGAATACCAGCGCATACATCGCAGCATGCAGTTATGCAGACTCCAATGACAGATTCTGCCATGTGAGATGTGAGTTGGTAAAGAGCACAAGGCTCTTGTGGACTGAGCTTCACGACTAATGAGCGTCTATCATCATCCCCCTGATGCAAGAATTCCCACACAGCGCCACACATGGACTGAGCTTCACGACTAATGAGCGCTGAGCGTCTATCATCATCCCCCTGATGCAAGAATTCCCACACAGCGCCACTATTTACTCCTCTTGTCGATGCCAAACAAAGACATTTGGGACTTCAGCGATTTGTTGGAAGGTCGGACGACGAGCACATAAAATTCATGAATCCAACACACGCGCACGGGCCACGCATCCGTGGCGCTGCTGCCCTCAATGCTCCTCTAACCAATGCACGCGGACGACCACATTCTCGTAACAAACAATGGACAGCAAGTGGAGGACAAAGCGCAAATAGTATGAGCCACGGTTCGGACGGTGAGAGATGGGAGCGGGGTGGTGGGAGAGGTGGGATACGTAGTGGAAGAGGGAGAGGAAGGGGAATGGGTGGAGAGCGCGGAGGGAGGAAGTTTCCGAACCAGACGTTGAGGAATAACAATACCGTGGTTAGGCCGACGTCGTTCAAGCCGGCGACTCAGGATGCCCATACCGATGTGGAGGGGGATATGGTGGATGTGAATCACCATGATGACGAAGAGGGGGAGGATGCGGACGACTTTGAGTTTCCGGAGATTCACGAGCCAGAGCTCGAGACCCAGGAGGAAAGAGAAAAGTTCTACCAGGAGGTCCGTATGCGCCACGCAAACACTTTGTTTCCGGGCTGACTTCGCTCTAGCTGGTTAGAGCTCGGGAGGTGGAACGCAAAAAAGCGATTGCAGACGGCAAAATGGACGATCCTCTGGTGCCCAAGCGGCTCGAAGACGCAATCACGATGGTTGGGACATGCTTGGACATGTGTCCCCGCTTCGAACGATACAGACGCGAACGCGAGAACAATCTCTTTGAATGGGAAACAGTACGCTCTTGCTTTTGTTCAATTCCACGCTGAGATGCACTTTTGTCCCCAGATTCCAGGCACCAAACGTGTAGATCATAAACGCGCTGTCAAAATGTATGAACGAGCCGCTGGCGATAAAACTCTTCCTTCGGATTTGCGTCCGCCAAAGGTTCTCAAGGCGAGTGTTTGATTTGATTGTTCCCCCTGTGGTAACTACTGATATATAGGATGATCAATAGAGAACCCTGGACTATCTCTTCCATGACCTACTCCCACGTGGCGGATTCTCGCAAACTTACACTTTCATCCGAGATCGTTCGCGAGCAGTCCGAAATGACTTTACGATGCAACACGAATCCGGATCCATAGCCATCGAATGCCACGACCGTTGTGCGCGCTTCCACATTCTCGCACTTCACTTCGAACGAGACAAGACTGGGTTTTCAATTGCCCTGGAAGAACAACAACTCATGAACAGTACGCTCTCACATCTCCTAACCATATACCGTCATTCATCCTCAACCCATCCCAGCCCTCCAAAGTCTCAAAGAATTTTACACTGAACAACGGCCAACCTACAACTCACCCACCGAACTCGAAATGCGTGTCTACCACCGTCTAATACACATCCGTGACCAACGCGAACGACCCGAAGACATTCCAAATCACATAACCTCCCATCCCGTATTCAAACTCACCACCCTCTTCCGTCTTCACGTCCAAGCCAAATCCGCTCCAATAACTAAAACCTCTCTACTCGTCGTAGACGAGGAGGGTATGCGGCTTTTTGGGCAATTGGCTCAAGTGTTGAGAGAGGAGGGGAGTGTGGTTATGATTTATCTGGTTGCTTGTATACTTGAGAGGTTGTTTGGGAAGGATACGATTGAGGATATTGAAGCTATTAGAGGAGAATTAAGGGTGCAGGATATTATTGATGGGAAGGTTGTTTATCCTGCTGCAGTGGGGGAACCGAGAGAGGAAGAAGCGGATTTTGTGGAGGATTTGGATATGGATCAGGAGGTCGGTGAAGGTGAACAAGAGGGAGATGAACAGACGTATGAGGAAGAGCAGCATATACCTCAACCCAGTATGATTGGTCAACAAGCACATTCACCTACGTTCTTCCCTCAACCCCCAGCATCTTCAGTGGCAACATCAGCATTCGGAGGGTTGACTTCAACGGGATCGACGAGCGTATTTGGGGGTCGAACGTTTGGAGCTACAACCTCCTCCACTAACCAAGGGACATCCGTGTTCGGCATT
>KQ962883.1:79145-90245 GCA_001563735.1 Leucoagaricus sp. SymC.cos
TCTCTCGCGGATGCACCTCCTCTTAGCAGCAGTGAAGAGATTCCGGGACTGTCGACATCTCCACCAACTGTTCTCGGTGCTCCTGGATCAAGTACGTTTTCTGTTAGAGTGTTTGCGTGCATCAAACTGAATTATGTCGCATAGATCCTTTCCAACCTCAAACGAATGGAACGTCAGTACCAGCACCAGCTCCTTCGTCTTTCTTTACCCCTCCTACCACGACATTCCCGAAACCTGTACAGGAGAATAAACCAGACGGTAAAATTCCTTCATTCTTCATAACAACGGCGAAGACGCAGGTTTTGAATCCTGCGGCTCAAGCGTTCAAACCTTCTTCGATTTTTGGTACACCTCCAGCAGCAGCAGCGGCCACTACCACATCTATGCCTTCACAACAACAAACCTTCGCCACTCCACCACCACCTACGACTACGACTACGACTACGACTACGACTTTGAAGAATGGTACCACATTCGCACCAACACCTTCCGCATCAGCAATACCCGCTCCTTCCACATCCATGTTCTCAACACTACCTCCTACAGCACCTACACTAAGTACCCGTAAAAAATCAATAACACCACCTTCACTTCATATTGATACTCGAAGTGTTTCGACCCCTCCTCCTTCGGAACCTATTATTCCTATGCCTGTTCCTCCTACACCCCAGTCTCTCCACACTCAACCATCATCTCAACCACAACCACAACCACAATCGCAGTCACAACCGCAGCATGGTGGTAAACCACCTTCGCTTACATCCGAACCAACAATCATCATGGACACATCAACATCTTCACCAATGGCACCACCGCCATTAAGAAAACAAGCACCAGTTTCGTTACCTGGTACACCTAGTACTATAACTGCTGTTCCTCATCCAATTCTAGGATGGAGGAAGAGTGATGGTGAACCTCTTACTCCCACTGGTACTGGTACTGGAATGGGAGGTCTGACACCTGGTGTATCGGGGAGTGGTGCGAGTGTGGGAGGATATTTGAGTCCGTTGGATATGAGTTCTGGTTCCGGGAGTTGGCCTGGATCAGGACTGGCGTCGGGGAGTGCGTCGGCGACTTCGTCACCGAGGAAGGGAGGGATATTGAGAGGTGTGGGGAGTGTGAATTATGGAGGTGGACAGAGTCAGAGTTTGTTGACTTCTGCTTTGTTGAGACGGGATCGAGAGAGGGAGAAGGGGAAAGCTGTTCAAGTGTCTGGTACCGCCGCCGCCGCCGTTGTTGATACTTCATCAACCACAGCATCATCATCATCGGTACCGAAACCCATCGAGAGAGAGAAAACGAAAGAAGAAGAAACGGGAGTAGAAGAGGAAGAATATATACCAACAAACTCCGAACTTAAACTTGAGGCCCAAGCCCACTTCCAAACCTACCTTCTCTCCAAATACTGGACACGGTGGAACAAGAAACATGAAGATGTGTTGGTATGGGCTGAAGCTGTTGAGAGTTCAGATAAGTATCGTGTTAAGAAGATGAAGATACGAACGAGTAAGACGGTGTTGGGGATGGGAGGAGGGAGGAAGGAGAAGAGGAGGAGAGTTGTTTCCGGCGGTGAGGAGGGTGAGGAGGGTGAGGAAGGCAGGAGAGAAGGTGTTGTGGGTGTGAATATGAGTGGGGAGGTGTTGTCGCCGAGTAAGAAGAGACAGAGAAAGAAGAAGAGGATCTCGGATGTGTTTGTTGAGCCGAGGACGGATGAGGAGATTGCAAAACGGTTCCAAGAGGTAACGTATATTACATATCACCTTGTGTCCTCGTGCTCACCACTCGAATAATAGAATCGAGCGGAAAATCAAGAACTATGGGCTCAAGGTTCATACCTCTCAACCATCCGAACGTACATCCATTCTCTCCTCCGTCCTTCTCATCAACATCAACATCAACGTAAACAATGGAACATCTGGTTATCACTCAACCCCGAAAGCGACAGTTCAGCTATCTGGTTAGAAAAGAAATTCGATGTTCCGAAATCGGGGAGGTGGGCTGATGAAACGGTGTTTGAGATTCCTTTGGTTCCTGATTCGTTGGAGAATGAAAGTGCGAATGGGATGGTGAACGGGAAGGGGAAGGGGAAAGGAAAAGGGAAGCAAGGGGCAGCAGGAGTGGGGGAGGAGGATGGGTGGGCTACTGGGTTGATTGTGTTTGAATGTACGCCGGTGGATCGGGTTGCGGATGAGATTGAGAGGTAAGACTCGGTCGATCTTTAATTCTTTTTGTCCTCAATTGCTGAAATACGAAACAGGAAATATTGTGTATTGGATGATTGTGCAAGGTTACGCGATATCATTGATGCGCTTTCTCCCAAACGACATTATATCCCTTCATTGTTGATTTTGAATTGGGGTGCGGGTGTCGGTGGGGATCAATCCACCAAGGTGGAACCTGCGGCGGACTTTTTGACTATGGTATGGCTCATCATTCTTTTTTTGCCGATGACGGCTGGGGATCGCTCAATGCGTTATCTTTCTAGGTCAAGAAGTATGTGAATGAGTCAGTCTTGGCGGGATACGCGACTGTTGGGATCACGACAACTGCCAACTTGGACTCGGTGTTGACTGCGGCTTTAAAGAGTATCAAGCTGGATGTTGAGGGGAGATTGGTGAGATCATTGACTCTCCGAGGTGTGTGTATTCTATCACTTTTTGTCAGCACATGTTGCTTATGGATGGAACGAAATAGGATTATTCCGAACATTCGAAGAAGATTTCAGTAATTTCCTCATTGAATGGTTGGATAACTGTTCTGCAAACGGTTACTGTAAGTTCCTCGACAAAGCCTTTTTTACACTCCTCGAGCTAAGTATGGTTTATGACAGTCGATTGGATACTCTACGCGTACCTTATCTATCACTTTTTGTCAGCACACGTTGCTTATGGATGGAACGAAACAGGATTATTCCGAACATTCGAAGAAGATTTCAGTAATTTCCTCATTGAATGGTTGGATAATTGTTCTGCAAATGGTTACTGTAAGTTCCTCGACAATGCCTTTTCTACACTCCCCGAGCTAAGTATGGTTTATGACAGTCGATTGGATACTCTACGCGTACCTTGTCCAAGCAACAATCGGGTTATTGAACAAGATGGCCACTCTCGTTTCCGCTATGTTGTCGAAATCGAAACGAGAGCTTCTTCCGAGTTTTGACGTTAATGCGGTACGCGACAGCGAGTATGTGGTTCTTCTATCGTTGATGGGAGGTTTGTATGTTGATTGAGGATCTTATTTAGCACTGCGTATCAGACGGCTTTCACTTGGTTGTCACGCATAAACGATCAAGGCGGCACGGAAAAGATCACTGTAATACTGTAGATCTTCAGTCACACATCAACATCGGACAAGGTACCACATCACTTCTCTCCCACCAATCCCTCTTTCTCTTCCCCTGAAACTCACACTCTTGGACAGATTTCCCAGCTCGAACATTCATCCAACATCTTCTAGAACTCACAGTCCTCCGAGTTTGTATGTTGATTGAGGATCTTATTTAGCACTGCGTATCAGACGGCTTTCACTTGGTTGTCACGCATAAACGATCAAGGCGGCACGGAAAAGATCACTGTAGATCTTCAATCACACATCAACATCGGACAAGGTACCACATCATTTCTCTCCCACCAATCTCTCTTTCTCTTCCCCTGAAACTCACACTCTTGGACAGACTTCCCAGCTCGAACATTCATCCAACATCTTCTAGAACTCACAGTCCTCCGCACCGAAAAACACGCCAACATCACCAAACCCCAAGAAAAGCACAATATACCCGCGATTGATCTTAAAGCCGCTTCTGAGTTATTTGAAGCGTCGATACAACCGTTCCAAACGAGTTTGAGCTTGGCGTTGAATATGAGTGTGAGGAGGTCACCGAAACGGAGGGGAATGTCGGAGGAGAGTGTTAGTGCTTCGTGCGTTTCTTTCTGCATGTGTTCGATGGTGCTATACTGATGATATAAACACTGGGTCTTACAGACCAGAGGCTAAACGCTTAAAGATTGCTCCTTCCTTCGTGTCTACTGCCACGGAGGCTAGTCCACCGGTGACACCATACGTGAACGGTCGAAATCATTCACCTTCGCCGAGCATTATCAGCAACACTTCTATGGCTCTTACGGAGACTCCTGCCCCAGGCTCTACCTCTGCCTCATTATCTGGATCACCCAAGCAGATTACAGTCGCGATGTTACGCGCGCTGACGAGGGATATGAAGAAAAAATATGGTTCACCTCAAGGCAAGGGTGTACCTTCCACCCCATCATACTCAAAGGGTTGAGTTGGAACGGCCCCGCCGTCGCCGTGCACAATTATTTTTCTGCTGTCCAATGGACCATACCTCCGATCCTTCGTCTACCCCCACCTTATCTCTTTCCTACTACCCAAACTTGTTATGTATTATTAATCGTTGCATATTTATCTCTTAAAGACTCCTTCAGTGCTGGATTCATAGCAAAGTTACCAGTGATTTATTGAATCGTAGGAATCAAACTTAGACCTCTCAAGTCTGAACGCAGATGCGCTGCTCTGCCTGCTATATAATGCAATACTGCGTACAAATCGCCCTATAGGCGTTCTTGGTTACATATATAATGGGGTGTCGTCGAGGGGTAATACATAGAAAACCAGCGATAAACTTCCTTTGAAGTTGTGAGATCAAAGGAAACAGGAGGGAAAGCGCACAGTGCTTACTTTACACGATTGAACCTACACACGGACGGGAATAGTACATCAGAGAAGGAAATGGATGAAAAAGAGTACGAAACGAAGAACGATGCATGATGAGGAGCATCAGGGTTAATAATACACATGCACTCGCAAGAGAATGAAACTAGTCGAGAAATGACGTTAAACAATAGGTTGTTCAAGATAGTCCAAAAAGGGGAACGAAAGAAACGCCGCCGAATCAGAGTTAAGAAAACGCTAACGCGACCCAAGCAGCGACAGCACCCATCGTCACAGCAGTCGCAGTCTGCGCAGCAACAGAAACAAACTTCCTCGCACGTTTGCGCGGGGAGGGTCGATCACCCCGCAGTCGATGGTGGATCTCGAACTCGACGCCGCATGGATGAGATGAAACAGGGTGCATAGGAACGTCGACCTCTGCAGGTGGTTCGTCGGTATGAGCATGGCTATTATTGAACGAGTCATTGTCACGATCTCCTTCGTCGTCAACATTGCGCTTGCGCTTGTGAGGAGTGGAAGGTGCGCTCTATGGGATATTAAGTGTGAGTAAGATGAGTGGATAAGGGAGGGGCGAACCTCTTGAGTGATAGCCTCGCGGAGTTGTCGGAGAGTTTCTCGCTCAGCTTCAATCTCCCGTTCAGTTTCAGCGCGTAAAGCTTTCATTTCTGCATTCCGAATCGCGTTTAGTCGGACTGGGTAGTGAAGGTCAATGGAGAAACATACCTTCAATGAGAGTGCTCAGAGTGCTCAAATATTTCTCTGTCTTCTCTTTCTCCTCCTTCATGTCCTCCCTCTCACCCACCTCATCACTCGCCTTCTTTTCCTCCCAGACCGCGACCCTTTTCTTTAACTCATCTATATCGACCTGATGTGTTTCACTCTCATCTACTAAATCGTCTATGCGTGCTTGAATATCAGGTACCTCTCCAGAGGTGACGTTCTCCATCTGGTCCATAACGAGATTGCATTGGGCCGTCATATCGTTCATTTTATTCTCAAGTTCGTGGAATTTGTCGGTGACGGTGTGGACGTTGGCGTTGAACTTGGATTTGTACTTTCGACGTTGGGCTTGAAGGGTCTCGATTTCGGTCTAAAGAGTGGCTGATGTGAGCATGGAGCATGAGTGTCGATGAGGAGACTCACCTGAAGATTAGAGTACTTGCCCTTGAGTTCTTCGTATTCAGCTCTTGTCACGAATAGAAAAGGATCCACTGCAGCTTCTTTCTGCTTCCCTTTATCGCTGGAGTTGACCGCTGAAGAAGACGAAGGCGAATTCTCATTCAGCGTAGCAACAGGCTCTGCCTCGTGGTTTCCCTCGTGTTCAACAGCAGCCTGGTTAACAACAACCGCGGGAGTCTCCGTAACATCATTGTTACTGGCTACGGGCACCTCATTGTCAGGTGGAGTAGCAATTGGCTCAGATTCCGAAGCCGAAGATGAAGAATAGTCGGCCCAGGCTCCGATGATGGGAAGCTCTTGCTCTGGAGGTGGGGGTGAAGGGCTGGCAAGGTCCATTGGGGACTCGGATCGCGAGCGGTCGCCGTCGTTTAAGACATTGGCAAGATTGATGGGAGGAAGATCAAAGAAATTGTCGGGCAAGTCAATGTCAGAGATGGAGGGATAGCGAGGGAGGAGAGGAAATGGAGATGGTCGGTTAGCTGGGAGGGACCACCAAGGCGGAAGGTCGGAAGGAGAGACCAGAGATGATGATGGCGACGACGATTCTGAGTGAATTGGAGATTGTTCCTCTAGTCTTGGCGAGGGATCGCGTTGAGGTGGGACAGCAGGAACGGAAGGGATGGAGGTAGGAGGTAACAGACGCTTGAGAACTTCAAAAGCCCGGCCTAGCTGTGACTGAGACTGGGATTCTGGCTGTGAAACAGGCGCAGGAGCGACAGGAGGTGGAGGTGGGATTTCCTCGACATCTGAGTAGGAATCCGACTGGCCGTTATAAGCCTCATCGGACGAGGATGAAGAAGGAGAGTGCAGGCCATATCGACCAGAATGTGACCGATTAGTCACTGAAGGAGAGCTGTCAGGGACGACTAAGGGTTTGATGGTCGAAGTAGATGGACCGCTGTGCAGTAAGTGAACCCGAGCGACGACGGGCCTAACTATCTCTTCATTCCTGCCTACAGACTTTCCAAAAGTGATGATGTCTCCGTCAGAGAGAGGATTTGGTATCTCAGGCTCCAACATCCTCGATGAAGTTTCACCTGGTTTACGGATGTGCGTGCCATGGTGAGAGTCGAGATCGATGAGAAATACCTGACAGCTATCAGCAAGCTGATGATGAGTGCTAGCGGAAGCAAAAGCGCATACATTCCCACTGTCCGTAAACGCAATCTTTGCGTGCCGCCGACTCACGACCGCGCAGCGGAACATGGCCCTGCCTTTCTCCTGATCTAGTGTCCGAGACTCTATCTCAGTACCAGGACGGCGGCCGACATGGACAGTGGAGGATTTATCTCTGTGAAATGTCAGCACGTATGCATCATTTCCGTCTGATTTCTCAATGTGCAGCGCAATTCCTGGATGGTGAGTCAGTCGTTGAGAGCGAGGATGAAGCGATAAGGACGTACCTTTGACCGTGCGCTGCAGATAGCGAGGCGGGTCTCTGAGCTTGATGCGAGAGCCTAGATACTGGATATCGTCATCTAGCATGATGACAGACTATAACACTTATATTGAGCCAAACGATGAGGACCTGGGTGTGGAAAGAAAGCAAGGAACAGCTGTGGCCTCAGCTGCCCCTATATACTCATTACGGCCGGCACCGAGCCACGGCTTGCCAGTTATGGGATCCTCCCGGCCTCCTCGTGACTCTTCATTGTTTTCTTCCACATGCTCAACGCCTGGATAGTGGACGCTGACGTCCCAGTTGCTTCTAATGAGAGCTAGTAGCTTCGAAAAGAAAACAAGACCTCAGCTAACAGCTTGAGATACCAGAGACTTTGTACGTCCTTTGCTGAGAAATCCGTGGGTCATGAGCATCATTCGAACATCAATCAGTAGATGATCATCGTTACAAATATGTCCAAGGCACCTTCACAAGCCACGAGAGATCATGTTCGCCGAGATACCCCATCTAATGCTTCTATCATGTGACAAGACGTTTTGTGGAAGCCCACATCCATCGCACTGAGCTTTCTCAGGCGATGTGTACCATAAAACCATCACGACCGACTGCCTCGGCTTCCGGAGCTCGCAAAGCCTCGCATCATCGCCGGAATGATGAATGTATCATAGGGACAGGTCATTTTCTCAGCGCTTTTCCATCTATCTTTATCGACATCTTTGACTCCTTCGTCTATTGACGCACCACTTGTCGGAATTCCTTTGCAGCTGGGAATATGAAGCTGACTACGCACCACAATGGTTGCCGAACGCCATTCATATTTTCTGGCCGATAATCATTCAGTACTCTGCGTGTCGGCATTCTCTCGCGCTCGAGACTACGCAGCATTATGACTGCGTCGGTGTTCCGTTTCCTTTTCCGCATAGAAAATTGCCGGGTTCCATTTGAAACTTACTAACGACACACAATAGCACGCAATCGCCCCGACCTTAAAACCTGCTTGGCCCGGAGCTATCAGGACTGCCTGTCTTTACCCACATACCTCATACTCATCATCTGTCTCCCGAGCTCGATCCCTTCGAGCTTGAAGGCTAGTCTTTCTTCAGGACTTGGGATACCGTATAATTTCATGCACGTGATTGACCAAGGAAATCAGCCCAATTCTGCGGCCAATGCTTCGGCTATATCATTCCGGCGGCCATTGCATGAACCAAGTGCAATTCCTAGCGGTGTCTCAACGCCTCGTGGCGACGATGGATCCCACCCAGACTCCAGCGAAGAGACATTGATTGACCCTGAAGAGCTCAAACTTCCCAAAATTTCCTCTCTCGTTATAGTAGTTATTACCAACCTTCTCTTGCAAGTATGTGCCCAACAAATTCGCGCATTTGCTGAGGTCCTGATGGCCCAATAAGGTGTCCTTTTTCATAATCGTATCTTCATCCAATGAATACGCACAACATCTCGGGGGTGACGCCACTTTCTCTGGAGTAGTCATCGGAATTCCAACCGCCATCTCTGCTCTTGCCTTGCTCCCTCTCTTACGCTACGACAAAGGTATACCACCCACTTTCATTTCAACGGTACACCTTTCTCAAAGCTTCTGAATCCCTTTCATAGGCGGCTACTCCCTACCTCTCAACGTAAGCTGCGGTGCTTCAATCCTCGGCCACATCCTCTACGCATGCGCCTACAAAGCCAATTTCCTCTACCTAATCCTCATCGGTCGCATTGTGAACGGTTTTGGATTTACAATGTGGATGTACTGCAAGCGTTACTGCTCCGATGCTCGAATTGTTGGCGTGCGTCGACGAACTACCCTCGCTAGCTTTTTAGTCATGGGTCAAGGGCTCGGCATGAGCCTCGGCCCGTTTGCCGGCGGGTTATTCTACAAAGTCGGGTTCAAGAATTCTCTCTTTAATGGCTTTACTAGTCCTGCCTGGGTCATGGCTGCTGTATGGGCTATATTCTGGATCTTCGTCAGGTTGTTCTATGTCGACGTCCCAGAGGATGCTCGATATCCTGATCATCCTATGCAATTGCCTGCCTCCGACGCAACCAAGCCTGCTGAAAGAGTACAAAATGCCGACATTATACCTAACGACTCAGAGAAGACCACACCTTCCAAAGACGCTCTTTCCTCATCTCTTCCAAATCTTCACCCAACTTCTCGTCTTTCATTCTTACAAAAGTACCAAATGACACCACGACAATGGGGTGTCCTCGGGTGTATGTGCTGGTTCGCAATGACCTGTTTCTTCATCCTCGGAGCATGGGAAGCCAATCTTCCCGTCTTCGGTTCCGTCACACCTCAATTCCATTGGTCACCCACCGCCGCAGGAAACTTCATCGCTTTAGGTGGAATTACCGCCTTCCCATTCCTTATTCTCAACATCTTTTTGATCCGTCGCATTGAAGACCGTAAAATCCTAGCACTCGGATCCTGCTTCGGTCTCTCCTCCCTTCTCGTTTTCCTGTCTTTATTGAGATCGGGAAAAATCAATTACGCGAGTATGTTTATGTGTTGGTGGGCTGCTGCGCTTGGTTTCAATATCGCTAGTACCGTGCCAGTTAGTTTGTTGAGCAAACAGTTGCCACCGAGATGGAATGGTTGGTTGTCGTTGGCGATCCAGTATAGTATGTATACTGGACGAGTTACAGGTGCTATTTGGGGAGGAAGTGGTGTGAAGGTGGGGATGATGGTCTATACTGGAGTCGAGATCGCGTTTATTGGAATTGGAATGGTGATGTTTATGGTGTTGTGGGATGGTTTGAAAGCGAAGAAAGGTTGATGGGAAAAGGCCCGTCTGTGTGATCTCGGACAGGGGCACGTTGACTGATGATACTCTAGACTTTCTCATTCCAGAGTTTTGGAAACATTTCCGAGGACATTCACCTTGTGTGGTCTCAAGTTTGACATTCATTCGAGATAGACCAATAAGAAACATGGAACGTAAATCGACTTTTAATCATCAGCTTTTGTACGTTAATAGTCCTTCGCGTAGAGTCAAAAATTCGTAGTACACAGCGAAAACCGCGTTTCTGGATGTCTGTCAAATCGAGGAGTTTCTACTAACCATGTCGAGAACTACTAGTACCTAAACGTTACATGGGCGGCATGGACGATGAGCGTAGCCAGTGCCATCATATGAACTTCGATTCGTTCTACGGCGGCATTACCGTTATTAATGGGTTCAAGATACATAAAGTGACGTTCGGAGCTCTCACTAGAGACATTTCAGGCTCGACTCCTGTCAATGATGGTAGTAACAATTCAATCGGCGAGTTCGAATCGCCACCTAAATCGATACTGGGCAACACTATCGTCCACGAATTAAACTCGTGAATAAGTCACGATTAGACAATTGAATCGAATTCAGACTCGATACCGCTCAACGATTCTGTTTCGTAATTAACGTCGATTCCCAGCAACGAGTGCTGGCAGCGATTCGAGTTCGTTGATTGAATTGTCGCTACCATGTTGATGGCAGGAGTCGAGCCTGAAATGTCTCTAGTGTCTGTGGCTTCAAACAATCTAGTGGCTGAGAAAATCGATCTAATTCTTCGTGCGAAAGGTCATGACGTCCTTAAATGGGCACGTGGAACTCGAGTGATTAGGTCTCTTTAACTTGACTATGTAGACAGTGAACACTCTGTCACAACTATCATGACTTCGGAGGCAAACATTGGAGATGGTGTTGATCCAAACCTGGACGATATCGTACCGTTTACATTGTCATCAAGTGCGTCCATCCATAATTCACTGGTGATCTCTGACGGTGACGATGCTGACTCTCGAGTCGGATAAAGCCCAAGTGATGAAGTACATAATC
>KQ962883.1:107629-123984 GCA_001563735.1 Leucoagaricus sp. SymC.cos
CTCGGTGCTCGTTTCCAATCCGGGTGCAGTGGGTATTTGAGGATGGTTCGAGTAATGACGATCTGCGGAGTTGTTATCTGCGGAGTTGTTAACTGTTGTGAAGTATCCCCGTCCTTAATAGGCGCATATCGCAGTCCCAGTTACCCACTCAAATTGGCAAGGCAGGCAGCACGTGTAAAGAGAAAAAGCAGGTGTCCTCCGACCTGCTTCTGTCAGTTTGAGATTGATTGATAGTGAGAAGCTGGTAATTCATGTCTTTATGATCTGGGGAGATCAGGAAGACAGGATAGACACCCTGATTGGCAACACTGGCACGACACGACCAGAGACTTAAGCTACTTACAATAGGCTAAGGTATGTATTCCATTTCGTGAAGTTCTGTGGGAATCTGCGGCGCGACCTGTCACAATCACGTTCCATGACACGAATGGACGGTCGTGTGCAGCCGCTCTCAATTTTCAAACTCAGAAGCGCCCCATCACCTCACTGGCGCTCCTTACGAATGGGAGAGTTTCCGAAGGTTTCCGAAGAACTACGATCGCTCGATTTTGATACGGAACAGGGTCTTTCCAACATGAGTCGACTAATTTGAACAACAACCAAAAAAGCTCCGCATCATCGATCATCATTGGATCTTTGCTTAACCCCCGAGCCTGGTTCACTGAAGCAATCTCTTCAGGCTTCCTGGCGACCACTACTCCCGAGGCTACTCAGAGCATTGATCCTTCTCTACGTACGTCACCATAATATGAAGTTTTAGCAGAACTTACTCAATCGACTCATCGGTCCCCGTTGTCCGGAAGTTCTATAAGTCCTCGAAGTCGCTGCTTGTCCTTACCATGGTCAAATAGAACATATCTCAATCGCGAAGCAGTTGTTTGGCACAAGCTCAAGCACGAGAATATTCTACCGTTTCTTGGGCTATGACCACTACTCCCGAGGCTACTCAGAGCATTGATCCTTCTCTACGTACGTCACCATAATATGAAGTTTTAGCAGAACTTACTCAATCGACTCATCGGTCCCCGTTGTCCGGAAGTTCTATATCCATCTACACTTCATCGCCATATTACACATTCTTGATTTTGTGTTGAAGTGTTCTCGTGATGCTAGTTCAACGAATGAGGGCACGTCTAATTTGTCGCCATATAGTTGGATAAGCTTCTTTGGGAGCTGCAACAACCACCTACATTGCGTCTCCAATGTACCTTCGATCTCCTGTATCTACTCGAGTGAACGCAGCTAAGCAAGACTACACGATCGATCCGATGATCATGGAACTGAGATGGATGGGCATCCGTCCACAGCATTGTATCGTCAGATCAAAGCGTTTGTATCCTGATAGTACGTAGGCCTCAACATGAGTTAAAGCTAATTTTGGACGTTGTCGCATGGAAAACGGGTGTGTTGGAGCCAGCACAGTCATTACAGGTCCTTGAAGTTCACGTATAACCTGATTCAAACCACCTTCAAGAATCGAACTACCATGAATACACCTCCCCCTCCTTCAACCCCTTGCCTCGTCAGTGACTCTCTCTCCCATACGGAGACTCAACGTAATGTCGCGCTGACAATCGACAGGTTATGAAGGGTAAAATACCAGCTCCAGAAGACCTCGAAAAACAAGGATATCCTGTGAGTTGATAACTACAGTGCCTCCCACCCCCTAATCGTCCACCTGGTTTGGCAGAACATGACCAGTCTTGTCAAACGCGAAGGCGACAGCATCTATTCTCTGCACACCGGCGGGCATGCTGATATTTTCGCGGGACACTTAATCGAGGATCCATCTTTTAAAGTACGTCCACTGGTTTATCGGTCCCACAATATCTTATTGTGGGGCGACAGGTGGCCATCAAAGTCCTACGACTAAATAAAACGGACGATCCAAAGCTTATTACCCAAACAAGGTATAGGTTTTTTTTACAATCAGGAACTGGAGTCCTCGAAGTCGCTGCTTGTCCTTACCATGGTCAAATAGAACATATCTCAATCGCGAAGCAGTTGTTTGGCACAAGCTCAAGCACGAGAATATTCTACCGTTTCTTGGGCTCGCGAATGACCTCGGGCGGTTTGAAAGTTGTCCAGCCATGATCTCACCCTATTGTGAACGAGGTACTATCTCGGATTATCTCAGATCCATACAGCCTACTCCAGAAATACGCGTACGATTGGTACGTCTTTGTAACATCGAAATCTACTCGTTGCTTCACTGAAGCGAATACTAGATCGCGGGTGTGGCTGCTGGCCTCGAATACCTCCACAGCAAGGACATTGTTCACGGCGACATTAAACCTGTGAGCAGCTTGTCGTTCTGCCTACTGTGTTGTCACTCATAATTGTTCCAATCGTAAACGTCAGAACAATATTCTCATCGGCAATATGGGACAGCCACTCCTTTGTGATTTTGGTCGTTCCAAGATCCTCGCGTTACACGGGTTTACAACCAAGCCTGCCGGAACTATTCGCTACCAAGCACCTGAGTCCTTCAATTTAGAAACTTCTGATAAGCGCATGGACGTCTGTGGCTTTGGTCTCACTTCATTCGAAGTTCGTCTCTTAATGCTCTCTTCAGGTTATTCCCGAGAATCTAATTTTTAATTGCTCTCAAACTCCAATAGATCTTATCCAGCAAACGCCCGTATGACGAGATTGGAAACGACAATATCTTGCTCAGGCAGATAATCTTGTTCGCTCTTCAGCCTACGCTTCCCAGCCCACTCCCTCCCCAAACAGAGCCCTTCTGGACCGTTTTGGAGCACTGTTGGTGTCCAACACCGGAGAACCGACCAGACATGCCAACTGTCATGCGACAGATCACATCTCAATGTCAGAATTCAACGGTCGACGCGAGTAATCCCTTACCTACATCTCCAAGAAATCCCTTGCCTCAATCCTAGAACGTTGGTTTGGTGTCTCGGCGCCAGCAGAAGTGTCTTGACTGTCGTTATATCGGGTCCGGTTCGTAAAGAGCTACTCCTGCTACAAAGTTTGTCCATCTGTTCGCTCTTGCATGCGTTAACTCGTTGAAGCTTCAGCATGTGACTTAGGTCTTGAGTCAGATTAATTGATGGCCAAATTTAGTCACATCGTGGTCATAACGTTTCCCCGTGGGCTGCGGCCTCAGGCTTCATATTGCACCCGAGTTAGCTGTTTAGACCAGATCATGATCACGCGTTCAGTTAAGAGTGGCCGGGATGGCTGTCTGGTTCGTGCAACGACGCACGTCAACTTCAAGGACTCGGATGTCATGCGGCGGGCTAGATATAAGTCTAAAAATACGCAAGATCACCCCAATCTTAGGTTTATTCGATACCCCCAGGTTTCTTGTTAGTATTAGGGCTAAGGGTTGACTGCAGATTAGAGTTGTGCACAACGACAATCCCCAAGAGGACATGTACTGAAGACATACAAGGAACCATATATTGAGGACAATAAACAAACTCCAGACTACAACACGACACAGATCCACATCAAATGTGAAACTACAAGTATTATACGGGGAAAGGGTACAGGGGAGTCGTAAAATGGGTTAGTCAACGAGAAAAATGTTCAGACAACAATAATTCGGGTTCATGCACATGAAGCACACATGAAACAAAGGAGCGAGGGGGCCAAAGACGGCTGAGGGTATACAATATAGTTAAATGGGCGTTCAGGCTAAATTGAATGCAATTAAAGAATGAGTTATCTTATCCACGAAAGAGGGGACAGCGACGACGTACGGCTCTCGATCTTCCAAGTCTGATGGAGACCTTCCCAGGTCCACCAAAGGCTGATGGGCTCTCCGGCGATAGGAGAGCCGTAATTGTTCAAATCGACGTTGAAATGTGTGAAGGGCACGAAGATGCTACACACGAGAAAAAGGTTAGCACGCGTATACATGAGGATGACAGTGAAAACGCCACAAAATGACGGGGACAATTAAATCAGAGAACCACGTCAAAGGTGGAATGAAAGCGACGGGAAAAAAAGATCACCAAAGAACAATGGAAGATAAGGGCCGAAGCTCGGAAGATCGGAAAATACAACAAGACATGTCAACAAGTGATGTTCCATAGAGTCAAAATGATGCGAAATCGACATAAACGCCGTCAAAGGAATGAGCTAGCGGACAATCGAGCCAAAAGCGGCCCTTCGCAATCAAACCCCCACAGTCGCCGTGCGAGAAAAAAAGAACGACAACCAATCAAAAAGAGAAGCTGAGCCTCACCGGAAGGTGTTCTGGTTGGCGTCGTCGCGCCAGATATGCCACTCAAAGGGTTGGGCGACGGCTACCAATTTAGTGCCATCTGCGTAGTTCGTACTGTCGGTACCAAGGTATTGGCCCGAGGAGACGGAGCGGATGGTCCATGCTTTGCCGGTCCAGTTAAACGTCCAATGTTGGTTTTGACCGTTATGGTAGGGGTAACCAATAACTAGAAAACAAGCGATATGAGATCAAGCAACACACGAAAAGATGAATAAGAGATGTGGTGACTGCACACGTAAAAGAGCGATACATACTAGTATGGTTATCGACGCCAGAAAGGTCGACAACAGTGCCAGACTTGACGTTGGTGATTTTGTAGGTTTGGCCGGAACTGACTTGAACGGACATGACGATAAGGAAGCTGGACGAAGCCAAAGAGCTGATGCCTCCGAGAGGAAGAGGGGAGGGAAGGTTGGGAGGGAAGAACAACGAACCGAAGCCTGAATTTTCATCTTGCGAGGCTTTTATGGGCCCAAAGTGGGCGGAGGAAGGTGTGGTTTATGTCATTAGGAAGATTCTCAAGCATTCCGTACGTCATTGAGCAAGAGCTTAAGATCATGAGAATCCAGCGTGGATTTCAAATTTCGGGAATCGAATAGAAATCTGGCGTGGTCTGGTCGAACTCGTGTAGTACCGCCCTAATTCATTTGATGTTATGGATAGGTTTATTATTTTTGGGGCATGCATTGGGACGGAAGTGGCAGGTCGAGGGCCAACGTGCACGCGGAAAAACGTCATGCAGGATAGAAAATGAATGTAGATAGCGGGATGCCATTGGTTCGGGAGCCGAAAAGTATTTGATATCGGACAGCGGCACTAGTCGAATCATGACCAGGACGCGTGCGCAAACGAAGCGAGGAGGGCCCGAACACAAAGAATGCTGCGGGGGCCGTTAAGTGGATGGCCCAAACAGGGATTATCAGGGGTCCTATGGCCCACCATCGGATACCGTGCAATCCTCGCGTGGAGAACACACGAGAGGCTGCACACTGTGCTCAGGTGTGTTCATTGAACGTGTTAGGCATAGAGGCGGGAAGCGTGGGAGAATCTCGGATGGAAAATCAATATATTCTGCAACTAGGGACCGGCGTTGCCGGCTCAGACCTTGCTTGTACCGACTCCATCATTGCCACACCAATGTATCGTAAAAACCTTTAACACAGTATATTGAATGACAATCCACGGGATTTAGAAACACATTCAAAGTTCCGACGTTTTATCTTTAGTGTACTAAACCGCTGGATACCCAGAAGTATGACTGGTTGCAGAAGACGTAGACTTCAATCTCAGAGGAGCGACATAATTTCTGTGCTGATAAAAATTTCACCTCATTGTGAAGAGCTGTACATATTTGGGTGTGGGAACAACACTCATGCTGAAGGAAAAAACAGCCTTAAGGCCGAGCCAGAAGAGGGGAAGGCCAGGACCCTGGAATATCCTAACAGAGGCTGGATCCAATTTTTGGGATTTCCGTCCGCACCGCAAATTTTTCTCATCCCTTTCGACCACGTATTTGTGCGTTTCTTGTTGTTGCGGTTCAAAAAGGTTTTTTCGACCCCTCAAAATTTGGCAAAACCTGTCCGGAATGGGGGATGCAACCTATATATGGGATATTGCAGGGCCCTGGAAGGTCGATAGCGTTTGAACTTTGAGGTTGAAATGGTCCAATTGCAGGGTCGCACTGTCGGAGAAGGAAATCGAGGTTTAGAGCAAGGGTTTAGGTCTAGGGGCGGATGAAAGAGGCAGATTTTGAGATCCGACATGCCTGGGTCCCGATTTGGACTTCAGCTTCAACCGCATGCCCATTTTCATCAATTCAGTATTTGGATTTAGATTTCTAAACACGACGGATGGTCACCCATTATTCATCTCTGTACTCCAGTATAAAAAGCCTACGAGAAGAAAAAGAAGTACTAGGAGCCTTCTACATCAACGATTACACGACACGGATTGCTTTCTACTGTGCCTGGAACATATCCTCGTAGACTCGTCCTTTCCGTCTTCGAGATCCTGTTTTTCTATCAGCCCCTGAAGAGAGCGACGCAGCTGTGGAACAATGTGAGGCTTCCGAGTCGAGTAGCGGACTCCAAAAAAAAAAGCCGGAAGAAACACCCTATGAAGAAAGTGTCGGGCAATTCAAAGCGATCACCGAAGAGAACTTCACTTTCCCGAGGTTGTATGCTGCCATGTGGGAGCTGTGCAAGTACTTGTCAATTCCCGTCATTGCGTGTAGCGGTTTTCATTGTGACAGACAAGAAGAGCAACTCACTGAGTTATATCTTAGGGTTCAGCATGATTCCCGGTGATTCAGCGGTTCGAGTGTCTGAAAAACTTCACACCGCACTAGCGCCCACAACCCTAAGCCAACATTGTGTCTACATGCATATCTTTGAACCCTACGTTGAGTGTCCTTTCAATGTGGATCCTCTTATCCTTGAAGCCTTTTTCTGCCGCCCCGCCCAAATATCGGCTGTCATTTTGTCCAATCTCGTCACAAGTTTAGCATCACGAGTCTAGGGCACAGTGTAAGTGGGACTAAGTACCATGGATGAAAACATGGACTTTACTGTTATGACCGTGCTATGGATCTTGATGACAATGACTGACGTGTACTTTTACCTCACTTACCATTATGTTTCCTATTAATACAGATATTTTCACTGGCTCCCATGGGCGGAAACGTCGTGCAAGGAATGTATAAAGAATCACAAACAAATTGCATAGGAGAATACATCAGAAAAATAGTCGACGAATACGCCATGGCAGACGATCACAAACCCACAAAATTAGCTGGTGAATAATTGAAAGTGAGGGGTAGGGATAGAGGATGACTCCTGGCAGAACTGTACTCTGTTTGAATTCCCAGCACAACACCTTATTCACTCCATGACCAAGCACATATGGATCTCTATGAAGAGCACCATCGGGTACGTCCCTCAGGAGGTAAGGATGTAAGGGCTGTCGAATGATCTTACAACAAAGTTCAGGTGGGACCTAACAGAACAATCAATGAAGACAAGAAAGAGAAGTCAAGTAACTTAGAAATCGTACATTTTGCATGAGTCCCAGGGGGCTGAACGGACGATAAATTACAAAACCACCAACCCCTAAGAGACGAACGAGGGGAAACTCGAACTCAGCTAACATAGCAGCCGAGCAGGGATCCATAGGGCATACAGGTAGACATAGTTGGAGACAAACCCGTAAAAGACAACGGTATATCCACTCATTTGGATCTTTCCACCCTACCCATGTACTCATGATACTGTTATCTGCGATTCTACCATCTAAATGAAGTACATTAGTTTGACCAACAAGTAAAGCAGATAAAGTATCCTCAAAATACCTTGACTTTGGGAATGTACAAGATTGAGACGATCCAACATCTCAATGCGAAGGTCTTGCATGACCGAATGAACACCAAACTCCCCAGATCTCTCAAGATCTTGCATAAACTCCATAAACGATGCGTGGTAGAATACCAGCATTTCGGGCGACTGCGATACAATGTCCAGCACAGATTGGAGAGGCGCACAGGCATCACGAAATTGTGGTTCGGAAAGCCCGAGAATATTGGCGTATGTCGGCATTTGGGCAAAGGGAACCCGGCGCTGGTCACCGAGGTTGATAAACCCGCTATGAAGAAGAAGAATCTTGAGTATTGTGGGCCGGATTTCGGAAGGAATGTATTGAACAATGAGGGTATAAAAGAGATCAAGAGCCGCTAATGGATGTCTGATCCATCTTCTTGTCTGACGTTTCTGGAGTGCCAGTACTGCGTTCAGCCGGTCAACGGGTCCTGTCGAGTTACGTTCACCGATGAACCTGACAACTGTAGCAGCATAAATGAACAATCCTGCTGCGAGTTCAACAAGTATTGCAGTAGCCCCTTCTGACAACCAGGTCGGAGGAAATCCACGTTCCTCCCCGATTCTACTCAACTCGTCCGACAGGTACAGAAGAACCTCGTGGTCAATCTCGCGGGAGACTGGAAGCTCAACGTGGAAAACAAGGGATGATATATGCGCAGTCCGCATGCGATTTACAATATGACGTTCGGGGCGGCTGAGAAGAATCCAGCGGAAGGGCGTTGAACGATCGCGAGCCGACGCTGCTATAATTTCAATGAGCTCAGGTTGTGCATCTAAATCTTCGCATTCGTCGACGCCGTCGATTATGACGACGTGTTCCTCGGCGTGGAGCATCTCGGCGATTTGCGGCCGTTGGAAAGGCTCGACCAGAAGTCGATAGAATTGTTGATTGAGCGTTCTGGTGAGTACTGTTGGGTCTTTTCGAATGATTTCATCGAGTACAGCGGCAAAGGAGTTCAGCTTGGTAGCAATCTGGTACGCGATTGATGGGAGTATGTAATTTGGATTATTTCTCTGGTTTGGTCGAGACAAGAAGATGGAGGCCGCCAGTGTTTGCTTCTCCGCAAAGAGCTCGGCACATGATTGTGCTACAGCAGATTTTCCGACACCTGCTGGCCCGTGCATCCAGAGAATGCGTTCGTGATGGTCGTCCAATGTGCCTGCTCCCCAGCTGGTGATTTTCTTAATATAATCCTGGCGAGTACCTAAGTGGCAGCGAGGTGGGTTCTTTCGGGCTGCAGAATCATGAAAAGCATCTGGCATGGATACTCTGAGGATGTCCCGTAGCCCTAGAATAGCCCATCTAGCATCAGCAACACAACAGGACTGTTCTTCAGGCCAACAAACCTGAACCTGGACCCAAATCATTTGTGTTATGAATATGACTAACCACCTGTGAGTGGAACGTTGGGTGGTTAATCACAAAATCGTGTGCGTTTTGGTACGCTCCGCTGAAAGTCATGAGGGGAAGAAGATCATGGATAGATTAAAGAACCGAGGAAGTGCTGTTACTCTATGTTGAACGCAGTTGTGCTGTGCTTGCAGAATGCCATATGGAATACACATGTCACGAGACTCTTGACGCCCGTGTGTGTGCCACACGAATTCGAGAACCAGGGAGAACTTCCAACGTTCGAGGCATCAGTGATCATTTCTGAGTGGGCTTGATGACACAAGCAAATGCAACAATATATATCGAAAAGGAATGACGGATCTGGATCAAATATGATAGATATTAGCAGAACCCGGACCAATTGCTAAGTCGTGGATGCTCGTCCAAACTTGAAGCTTTGAAATTGAAATGAATTCAATTGAAGTTTGAAGACGGTTGAGAACTTCTCAAGTGATCACATTATAGTCATCCCCGGGCAATGTAGAAAATGTAGAGAAGAGTTTTACGCGAATCTTTGGGACAACGATGTATTCAATGATCTTGCGGCTGGATCAAGTACAGCTGGGATCCGTACATTAAAATCAATACGTCAAGAGGAAAATCGTAAACAAACTCTGTACCACATGCAACTGATATAAGAATGACCTTACACACTACTAGTAATTTACTTACGAGCCGTCATTGAGAGACAAGACCTTGGATGGTGATGGGCGGAAGGAGCCTCCTGGATATAGCGAGAAGCCAATTAGAATGTGATATCCATATTCAATGAGTCGACGATCACAATTTCACCGTGACAATTCTACTGAAGGCTTGCCAAACAAGAATGTGCCAATACAATGACTAGCAGACAGCGAGTGATTCTACGCAGTAGTCGTCGGACAAACAATGCCTACCAATTCCCAAGTGAAGGGTCAGAGTAAATATCTGTATCTTTACTCTTACGGTGCCAAGAGATGGCCAGTTTTCTGCCATTTCCAAGAAAAAGTAGGGTTCTCCGTCAACGTATATGGGCTTGATCCACCAAACAACAGGATTGAGTCGAGATGGTTTTTGAACGATCTTGGAACAAAATTTCGACGGGCAGCTAATATCAAGGTCGCCAACATGCCGCCAAGCACAAGCATGAAGAGATTACCAAACTGAGCGTACATTTTTCTTCAGTCCTTCCGGTGAAAATGGTTTTTGAACCCAGATATGGCCACAGGTTAACGTGGTCACAAACCGAAAATCAAACTCGAGCAGCATAGCGGCTGGCTGAGCATCCATAGGACAAACAGGCAGGCAGAGCTGAAGAGAGATGCCCACAAGACAATGATCTACCCACCACGTAGAGACCTTTGGACATGTCCACTTGAGCGCGATGCTTTCGTCAGCTAACTTGCAAAAAGTTGAACAATACAACCAGACCCAGCGTGACTGAAGCGCAATTAAAATGAAGGGCACCTCGACTCTGAAAATGTACAACCTTCAAACGATTGAATAACCCAATCCAAAAGTCTTGCGTGATTGTGTGGACACCAAACTCTCCAGATCGCTTGGGATCCTGCATAAATTCCATAAATGACGCATGGTAAAACACCAACTTGTCCGGGTATTGAGATACAATATCAAGGACAGACTGAAGGGAAGCGCGTGCGTTGCGAAACTGCGGTTCAGATATACCAACAATATTGGCATATAAAGGCATTTAGTGATCGGGATCGGCGATGTTGATGAACGAGCTGCAAAGGAGAAGAATCTTGAGGGTTGTTGGACGTATTTCTGATGGAATGGATTGGACGATGTGGGTATGGAAGACATCAAGTCCCTCCAAGGGGTGCTTGGTGTTTGTTTTCCCTGTTCCGGGTGTCTGAGGGGCGAGCACCGCACTAAGTTGATCAACGGGTCCAGTTGAGTTACGATCACCAATAAATCGGACAATTGTAGCGGCGTAAATAAATAATCCAGCCGCAAGTCCAACCAAAGTTACAGTATCCGCTTCGGAGAACCATGTCGACGGTAACCCATATTCTTCCCCTATTTCGTCAACTCGTCCAAAAGAATCTCGTGATGACTTTGGCGCGAGACTGGGAGTTCGACGTGAAAGGAAAGGGAGGAAATGCGTGGAAGTTGCATGCAATCTACGATATAAAGTTCGGGGCGACTGAGGAGAATCCAGCGGAAGGGCGTGGAATGTTCGCGAACTGAGGTTGCGATAATCTCTAGGAGCTCTTGTTGAGAACCAACGTCTTCACACTCGTCAATCCCATCAAGTATAACGACGAGGGCTCTGGCACAGTCTGGATGTGTGGTATGTAGTTGTTGGAATGGCTCAACCAAGAGGTAATGAAATTGTTTTTGGAGTCTTTTCGTGAGGATGGTGGAGTCTTTTCGGATCTTTCCATCGATTATGTCGGCGCAGGGCTCTAGTTTGGTTGCATGTTGATACGCAACTGACGGGAATATGTGATTTGGCTTGTTCCTCTGGTTTTGTCGAGAGATGAAGACGGCTGCGGCCAAGGTTGCCTTTCTAGCAAAGATCTCAGCGCACGACTGTGCCACAGCCGACTTCCCCGCACCAGCTGGGCCATGCATCCATAGCAAACGCTCACAGCGCCCATCCAGAGTGCCCGCACCCCATTCGGTGATCGTCTTGATATACTTTTGGCGAGTGCCCAAGTGGCATCGAGGCGGATTTTTGCAGGCGAAAGAATCATGGAAAGCATCGGGCATCGATACTTTGAGGAGCTCTCTTAACCCTGAATCAAATATCAGCAACATGACTCACGGGATGTTTGAACCCATTCCACCTGAGCCTGGGCCCAAGCCAGCTACGTTAACTACATGGGAACTGCGGACAATTTGGGAGTTTGAAATCGTGAAGGCGTGTGTGTCTTGGAAAATCCAACCCGAAGACATGAATGATGGTCGACGGGAAGAGTTTCCTCGCCAATTAAGCGCCACATCGTGCATGTCTGATCATTGGTGCATTCGTTAGGTTGTTTGGGCATTGTTGGCTTTCGAAAGCTTTACCTAACTCTCTAGTAGGATATAAGTTACGGTGCAATCCTCGCGTAAAGAGCAACGAGAGGCTGCACACAGCGCTCAGGTGTCTTTGAAGCTTGAACGTTGAACGCAGGCCATGATGCTATGCGAGAGGCGGGACGGATGGGAGAATCTCAGATTCAAAATCACCATATTAAGTAATAACAGCGTCTCGAGGTTGGGTAACTGTGCCAGGTCAGCCCAGAGGAAGGATAGAGAGAGGATAGAGAGCGAGCGCTCTTCAGGGGGCGGCCCCTAGTAGCCCATCATCTGGGCCCAGCTGAACTTCCTGAATGTACGGACACAGCCGCTGGCGGACTTCAGAATTGGGTTCGGACAGCAAACGTCGTAAGCCATTCGGTCCGGGTTCCTCTTCGGCGCGAGCATCAGGGTCCTAAATGCATACTGTACTATGTACGGTGGATTTGTTAGTATGAGTGGAACTAAATGAGGGCAGCATTGAGAGATTGGTCTTACAGAATCAGCATCTGATTGTCAATCAGTGATCAATCAGTGTAGCGAGAGGCTCTCGATCTCTCCCCTCACGCCAATGTGGATTTTATCGTCTACGCACAATCACATTTGTCTATCGCTAGTCGAGTTAATGTTGAGGACCGACGGTCAGAAAAAAATCAAATAAGATACCAGATATTCTCGGAGAGAGTGACTAGTCGCTGATCCGGCCACCTTTTCTTACGTTACAATTGGACTATACGAAAGCCTCATATGCGCCCGCCGCAACGGGTTTTATCATCTGTTTTCATCGGGGCGCCCTCCCTCTCTGCCTCCACTGATGGCTCAATATCGGAAAGATAATTTCTATCTCTTCACCTTTCGTGACGCGGCATCGTCCTCGTGACTTGATCTCCAAATTAAGCCGAGTCTGTGCTTTTTGATCAGGCTATGATACACATGATGTACTATATAGATAGTGGTGCCTAGGCTTTTCTCCAGATCCATGGCGTCGCCACCAGCACAAGTGGCATTCACCGACCTGCCAGTTGAAATCCAAGAAAAAATTATCAACCTGGTAAGAGCATTTGAAGGAGAGAAACTAATTAGGGTATTCATTATCACCAGTTGTCACTTGCAGATGCCACCCATACCCTTCGCCGTCTACGTCTTACTTCCAAGCATCTCGAGTTCCTTGTCGCTCCTGTTCTTCTAACTAAGCTGGTCATTTGCACCCGAGGCTTGAAGGTCACTCCTTTTAGTCGATGCCAGGATTATGAAGCGACTGTCCTTGTTGGGAGAGGCTCAGTGTTTAGGGGTGTCAGAACGCTAGTATTCTCGGAGAGAGTGACTAGTCGATGATCCGGCCACCTTTTCTTACATTACAATTGGACTATAGTGACGAAAGCCTCATATGCGCCCGCCGCAACGGGTTTTATCATCTGTTTTCATCGTGGCGCTCTCCCTCTCTGCCTCCACTAATGGCTCAATATCGGAAAGATAGTTTCTTTCGATCTCTTCACCTTCTTTCGTGACGCGGCATCGTCCTCATGACTTGATCTCCAAATTAAGCCGAGTCTGTACTTTTTGATCAGGCTATGATACACATGATGCATCGTATAGATAGTGGTGCCTGGGCTGTTCTCCAGATCCATGGCGTCGCCACCGGCACAAGTGGCATTCACCAACCTGCCAGTTGAGATCCAAGAAAAAATTGTCAATCTGGTAAGGGCGTTTGAAGGAAAGAAACTAATTAAAGTATTCATTGCCTCCAGTTGTCACTTGCAGATGCCACCCATACCCTTCGCCGTCTACGTCTTAACTACAGGCTTTTATAAACCTATTTACCGAGACCATAGCTGGTAGTGATGGCAAGATCTCAGGTCGAGAAATACTAAGACACCAGTACATTGACGTTGATCTCTGCTCCACCGTCGATCAGAAAACCAATTAACTCAAGTAATTTAGCTGTGGATGGACGGATAGTAGCAGAGGCTATCTCAGCAAGGGGGCTTGACTGCTCTGCAGAAGATAAGGGCTTGCCCAATAAGGTCAGATGTACATCAAGCATGAACATCTTCAATCCTACGAAACCAGATGCAAGACAAACCCCAAGGTCGTCCAAGAAATACTCGAGGGCGGGTTTCAACACAACTGGCGAAGGAGCGCGTCTACGTTCAATGTAGCGACCATAGGTCAGACGAAGCTGGGATAGCTGATGCTTAGCCGGGAGCGACTTTAGGAGTGAGATGAACAGCTGTTGCGGTCCTTGGGTGATATCCAAGGTGCCTCCAATAGGATCAACGGTAATTCCAAGCATCTCGAGTTCCTTGTCGCTCCTGTTCTTCTAACTAAGCTGGTCATTTGCACCCGAGGCTTGAAGGTCACTCCTTTTAGTCGATGCCAGGATTATGAAGCGACTGTCCTTGTTGGGAGAGGCTCAGTGTTTAGGGGTGTCAGAACGCTAAAACTCACGTCGTTGCTTCCGCGAGGTGATCCATTACCGTGGTTCACGATGTTGAATACTCTTGTTCCTCAACTTAAAGGGCTTCAGACACTTTGGTGCGTCCCTGTCCGGAACTCTACGCTGTGTCCCTGACTATCAATGCCATCTAGGTGGCTTCACGAGCTCAACAGTGGAGGCCAGCCGCCGCGAGAAGTTGAGAGACTGGCGGAATCTTTCGCCCAGCTACCGAACCTCCGCGTGCTCGACTTAAGACTTCACGACGGTTTTAGGAACTCATGTCTGGAATTTCCTATTAAATTCATGGGACATCCAAACCTCCGTCGCCTTCATCTAGAGTGGTGTTCCAACCAACAGCCAGCACCTGATACATTGTTGCAATTCTCCAGTTTTCTGACGGGAAGCCCAAATCTTGAACATTTCTCGTTTACTTTACTTATGGGTGAAGCTATTGCGATGGTCGTGCTTGAAGTGATCTTTCAGGGCATTGCCAAAATGCCACTGCCACTGCAGCTCAAATCGCTTCAACTGATACTCCCCAATTCAACACGGATTGAGTTCAATAGATATATGCGCTACCTTCGAAATATCAAGAGGTTGGAAATATCACACGACCCGTGCCCTTCACCGCACAATCAAGTAGCTCTAGGGAAGATCTGTCAGGTGCTGGCTGATGAAGGAATCTTCCTCGAGCATATCACCCTTGATACTTTTAGTGATCCCACAGTCTTCGATTATTTGGCCTCGTATCGTGGTTTGGAACATATATTCTTGCAGCCGCCAATGCAACCACATCTGGGCCCAAACATGTCATTCTTACCTCAGCTGATGGATCGTTTTTTCTGCTCAGTCTTGCCCCCACATGCGGGGACTTTGAGGCGGCTGAGGATCGGAGAGGATCGAATCACTGAATGGTCTATGCCTTTGGAGAGGCGATACTTGCAGTCAATTGCCGACTGTCAGCAGCTGGAATATATTTGTTGTTGGATTATGGTCAAGCCTGAGGATGTGGACACACAAAATGCGAGCGTTCTGGTGCGTGGCTTATGACTCCGGTGCTTAGGAACATCAGTTTACTTGTGACCAAATCAGCTGAGCTGGCTAGAAACAGCATTGCAGCTTCCGAGGTTGCAACAGTTGGACTGTCCTCTTTTGTCCGTGAAAAATTATGACTCAACAGAAAATGCCCCGGTGGTGACCATGAAGGTTGGGAGATTTGCAAAAGAAGTTGTGAGGAAATTCAAGTCCGAATTCGAAGTACACTTCGAGGTTCGGGTTGATTTTGATACTAGTGATCGTTACAGGCTTTTTGGAACCTATTTACCAAGACTGTAGCTGGTAGTGATAGCGAGATTTCAGGTCAAGAAACACTAAGATACCAATACATTGATGCTGATCTCTGCTCCCTTGTTGACCAGAAACCCAATTAACCTGTGTAATTTAGTTGTGGATGGACGGACAGTAGCAGAGGCCATCTCAACAGGGGAGGTTGACTGCTCTGCAGAAGATAAGGGTTTGCCCAGTAAGGTCAGATGTACATCAAGCATGAATATGTTCAATCCTATGAATCCAGATGCAAGACAAACCCCAAGGTCGTGCAAGAAATGCTCAAGGGCAGGTTTCAACACAACGGGTGAAGGAGCATGTCTACGTCCAATGTGGCGGTCATAGGTCAGACGAAGCTGGGATAGCTGATGCTTAGCCGGGAGAGACTTTAGGAGTGAGATGAACAGCCGTTGCGGTCCTTGGGTGATATCCAAGGTGCCTCCAATAGGATCAACGGTAAGAGTCATATCGAGATGAGTGAGGTGGATAAGGGTAGAGAAGGCCCGAGTGGAGGCCAAATCACCACCACAATCATCTTGATGAATCGAAAAGTAGAGTCAGGATGAGAAA